>CP092881.1:66855809-66875491 GCA_030710605.1 Cordylochernes scorpioides | reverse complement strand
AGTAGAGCTCATCAATGGATGAGTCAATCAAACTCTTCTTTTTACTTATTACCATCTATCCTATAAAATGGGGAGTGTTTACGATTTGTGGATTATCGCTAATCTATTACCTATTTATATCTCTGGTATTCTGAGTTCTAAAATCATACATTTTGGTTAGGTAGCCCGTAAAACCATATTTTCTCTCTGGGTATTAATATAGAAATGCCTTCTATGAGGGTGTATAGAAATTCCCATAGTTTATACCAACATCTGCTGTTTTCGTTAGAACTACAGCGACATTTGAAAATGGGCAAGAAACCTATTGAATAATGGTTTTTGTATGAACTATATCTGTATAAACTTGAAAGGCGCTTATGGACTTTCATTGTATCATATCATTTTCCACGAACGGGTTTCCATAGTAAAAACAATAATAAAGAAATTACCTTTTAAGGTTGTTATGTTTTTATATTTTTGTCTTCCTTCTTAGGTGGCGATTCTAAGTCTTCGCGTCCTTGGTTCCACCTCAAAATGGTCCCTCACGCCACCGTCCAAAGCGGTGTTGAATATATATATTAGGATTATAAATAAGTTCGTCGTTTTTCTTTTTCTAAAATTGAAGCTTTATTGTGAAAGGTTGGTTAGACATTCAATGTTCAAAGTATTGTCCGTCGCTAGCCACTATTTTTTCCCATATTTCTCGTAATTGACGGATTCCATCGTAGAAAAAGGCCGGCTCTTTGGCGGCTATCCATTCATTGATCCATTTTTTGACATCATCGTAATTGGAGAAGTGCTGGCCAGCCAGGCCATGGTGCATTGATAGGAAGAGATAATAATCGGAAGGAGCAATGTCTGGGCTATACGGCGGGCGGGGTAGGACTTCCCATTTGAACGTTTCTAAGTATGTTTTAACGGGTGCTTCAGCATATGGCAGAGCATTTTCATGTGGAAAAATAACTTTGTCGTGTCTATTGGCGTATTGAAGCCATTTTTCTCGCGATGCTTGGCTCAAACGCATCAATTGTCCTCGGTTGACCTACCCTGTGATCCTTTCGTTCGGTTGTAGCAGCTCATAATATGCCACTTCTAGCTGGGCCGACCAAATACACAGCATAATCTTCCTACAATGAATATTCGGCTTGGCCGTCGATGATGAGGCACGACTTAGGAAACGGTGCCAGTGTGCCTGAGTAGAGCGTAGGTGAGGATGAATTACGCACCTTCAGAAGAAGTTTGACAAGGCTATAGAAAAATCCAACGAAGAAGTAAAGAGCAGAGGCGAATTTCCTTTTATAAAGATTTTCTCCCATATCAATTTGCTCAGATAGAGAACAATTTAATTTGAATCGACTTTGAATTCTCCAGTAACGTTTTATGTGGTTTATGTGTGCCGTCTCCTCGGATTTAATTGTTTGTTTTCAACCTCTGGTAGTGCCGGGACAGAACATTGCCAACCATCTGCAAGTAGTGTATTTATGGTGGCTCATCTCTCTAAATCCTGCTGACATTTAGTATAATCTCCGCAGGGAGGGAGGGGGGGGAGTATTATTAAGTTGTTGTTGTTGCTTATTCCTCAAGTCGTTTAAACGATCTCCAATAGGTTCCATTGTCTCAGCTTTTCTTTTATAGTCCTATAGACATCATGGAGAAGGAAAAACAATGGTTGCCTGTAAAGTCGGTTTTACGGGCGAATATTTTACGTGACAACGGTAGAATATTTATTGATATGAATATAATTAAATTGCACAATAGGAACAAGGAATTGAATGAAAATAAGAATTGCACAAATTTTAACTATAGAAATATATTTTGTTTACTAAAACATTGTACATGTAAACTAAAACTTAACTAATTCCTATTTGAGTGATTTTGTTGAGGATAGGACGATGATAGGAGAAATATGAAATGAAAGGAAGTGTTTCTGCTGTAATGTGTCTTGCGAAAGTCAAGTCGATAGTTGTTCCTTTTAACGTAGTTGACTTAGAAACGTTTGATACGCAATCAAGATTATACGTATTTTTCATGAATTTAAGAAACGAGTTGTCAGGCTTTACGTTTTTGTTAAAATCACCACACAGAAGAATCGGTATACTAGAATCAACTTGCACGAACGGTGGCACGTACTGGCTGTTGTGAATGTACGGACCGAGTCCTTGCCATAGTAACATTCCAATATCCTGCATACTAGCTCCTGGATGAATATATACAGCACCGAGTATAAACTTGAAGCTAGTATTAGCGGCGAAGCAAGTAACTTCAGTCATGCACATGTCACCCTTGGTTTTAATGACACGAGTTACGTCTGTAATCGCAACTTGGAACACTTCCGCCGTAGATGTCGATGATAATTTACGATAGATCGCCACTCCACCAGCCGCGTTGGTATTTGAAAATCAAAACACTTATTCAGATCGAAGGTTCAAATTTTTGCTAAATAAATTTGAAATTAAATAAAATTTGTAATTGTAAATGATGAAGTTGAAAATTAAAACATTTACTTAAATTAGATGTTAAAATTCTTGCTCAACACAGTTTAAATAAAGTTTTCTTATATCTGCCACTTTTTCTTAATATTTGTAATTTTAAAGAATCAATTCGAAAATCAAAACATTTATTCAGATCGAAGGTTCAAATTTTTGCTAAATAAATTTGAAACTATTTAAAATTTGTAAAATAATAATTAATTAATTAATTAATTTTAAACTAATAATTTACTTAACACTATCAACATTTATCAATAGTATGACATAACCTATAAACTCAGTTTCTCAACTTTTGTGTCAATCTAACAATTAATCAATCAATCATAGTTTACGATAATGAAATATCAGTGTACAATTATTTACCTTTATTGTTGTAGTTGTTGTAAATGACGAATCTAAGCACTCCACATTTTCACTACAGACACAGCTGACGATACTTTAACCACACGTGTGAACTTGTATTATGACGCTTTCTTGTTTTTCCAACGCCAAGAACGTTCGAGAAAGACAAAGACAGAGACAAGCATGCGCCGATTCAATGCGCCTAATTCTCTAGCGCTGCGCGCGCAGCTGCGCGCGCAGCACTCTCGTTCGATGACTCATCGTAACGTTACCGGGCGTTACACTTTTTCATAAGTGACTCCCAGCCGCAACCTAATTTAAGACGTTGTCACGCCAAAAAGGGGGGGTGTTGGTCTGAAGACCTGGAAGTACCACTCAGTGTGACTTTGCTTCTTTTGATTTCCTAACATGGAGTGAAAAAGGCAGATCACCTCTCCCGTGAAACTAGACGCCATCTATTGACCTTCGCCACAAATTAACAGCCTCGGTCAGTTTCAAAGCAACAACACTAGCTCTGACAAACTGAGAAGCGTCCACCTGGATATGTCTATTTTGATAGAATTAATTTTGTGTGCGCGTTTAAAAAGGTACAATATCATAAACAAATTACTCGTATTCTATACTTTGATTCATTTTTGTTATATTTTACTATATATAATTACAGCAGCAACAACATCCAATAGATACTCAAACATCAATGCAACATCAATAAATAGAATTACAATTCTATACAATACAAAGGTGAAACCTACAAGCGGACTAAACTGGCTTATATTAGGGATGTGTTTAGAACGTAGAACATAGCAAGCGCTGTGCTGAGCAATAATGATAAATCATAGATTATTACAATAAAACGTAGCCTCCGAGAATGAATTTCTTACTCTATTAAACGTTCTCTCTCAAATATTCTCTATGGATAATGTTCACATATAGATTCATCTCGTAATCTGAAGAAAAAACGTTCTTAAAACTTTGAGTCAAAAGGCGATCCATAAATTAAGATTATATAAAAGGGCGTACTGTATCAATCTGGGCGTACTAATCTGTAAAGAAAAAAAACATTTTTTTTCTCAAAATATTTCTAGAGATTGCTCCCTCTTTATCAATTTATTTAACAGTGAAATTGATGTTCTGTGAAATAAATTGATAAAGAGGGAGCAATCTCTAGAAATATTTTGAGAAAAAAATGTTTTTTTTTTTCTTTGCAGATCCAGGTACGTCCTTCTATATAATCTTAAAACTGTTTTCGTAAAATATCGGAAGAATCCCCCTGTGAAATTTAAATTACAACAAAACGTAGCTTCCAAGGATGAATTTATTACTTTATTAAACGTTCTCTCTTGAATATTTTCTATGGATAATATTGTAGCGTAGAAATCAAGCCTTGAAATATCCTAAGATGTAAAAGTATTTATTGATGACGTCATAGTGACGACTCGACAATTATTAACAAGTCAGCCAAAACTATCTACAGCTAGGGAATCTTAAGCAAGCAAGCAAAGAAATATTTTAAAGATGATTCACAAATACAGAGTGATATATTTTTATAATCTGATGAATATTTTCATTGAATAATATTGTTGCGTCTCTACTCTACACCAGGTTACCGAGATCCACTAGGTCTGAGATAAAATCTTTATTCCCTCATAACACTAATCTGACTGACTATTTAAAATTTAATGATACATATATATACATAAAAATAATTAACATAATAACAACAAACAAACACTATGCAAAACCTTATTTGCATATCTCTACAATTTATCTAAAACATAACTATTGTTATGCAAAACACCACATCTTCTCACCCCCAATTTGTCACACCATCTTTAAAGTATTCGGGGAGACTCCTGTTTCTTATTGGTCTACTTGGCCCAGGTGTTTCCTCCAGCCTTGGTGGGTCCCTCCTGATCGGCATAGTATCCAGGAAGCTCCCGTTGTCCGCATTGGAAGCTGGTCACGGGGCACCGAGGCGAAAAGTGGGAAGTCCACGCCGGGGTTGCCGTACACGCTCAGCCCGTCACCCTCACTGTACATGCCCTCCCCACCGTTCATGTAACCCGCGCCCATTCCATTAGCTCCGCTCATCATTCCATTGGCGGTTCCATTCATAGCCGCGGCCATTCCATTACCGTTCATCGCAGCGGCCATACCATTTCCATTCATTACCTCATTGATTTGACATACACTGTCGCCATAACTTATCCATTCAAGACCAATTCCAATCTGGTCAAAAGCCTCCCTTCCAATCAGATTTGGGCCCGGACCTTCGATTACAAGAAATTCCATTGTGATACTTCTTTTGTTTACTTTTACGTCGGCTTTTATTTTACCCAGAATCGATAACCTCTGCCTGTTCCATTGCACCAACTTGGTATAATCCTTCTCTATTCTAGGCCTTTCTGACTTCACCCAAGTTCTTATATACGTCTTCTCAGAAATAATATTTTTTCTGGTTCCTGAGTCAATGAGCATAATCATATCTCGACCGCTAGTCCGTACTTTTACCATATAATTCCGCATGTTACTGGTGTCCTTCACTTGATTTATATTAAAAAGGCCATTAGTTGCCTCTGCCTCCTCGTCTATCGAGCAATTATTACGATCGCTCCTCCAGTTCCCGTTCTTACAGACCCTAGATATATGCCCTAACTTCTGACATTTAAAACATCTTTTCTCTTTAAAGAAACATTGCTGTTCTCTGTGGTTTGTATATCCACAGCGGAAACATTTTAAAATCTTCTCATTCCTCCGTCTCACTTTAACAGCTCTTCCCACTACATTAATTTCTTCCTGAGGTTTTCCGTCTTTAATTTCTGCAACGTTCCTTACCGCAGCCTCATGTGCCAATGCCATCTCTTGGGCCACTTTAAATGTTAGCATACTGTTCATTAACAGCATTGATTGTATCTCTTCGCTTAGAATGCCGCATACTAGGGCATCACGCAACCTATCTTCCACATCAGGGAATTCACACTTCTCGGCAATTTTCTTTAGAGCTGTTATAAATTCAGATATTGATTCATTTGGCATTTGAAGCCTTTTCGCAAATTTAAAACGCTGCACTATTACATTTGGCGTTGGATCAAAATATTTTTTAATCCCTGCTACTATCTCCTCCCATTCTGTTTCCAATGGATTCTTGGGAGAGGTCAACGTCCGTATTATATTATACGTTTCTCTTCCGCACAGCGAGAAAAATGTTGCCTTCTTTTTAACGATCTTGACTATATCATTTGCTATGCAATAGGATTCGAAGCGTTCTAAATAGCTTGAGATTTCATTTCCATTGTTCGGGTTGAACTGTTCAATATTCATCATTGTTCGCTTACTTTTCCTTACCAATCAGATTTGCTCTCTTCAATAGTCACAGTCACTGTTGCGTATAGGTTCTTTAGACTCGTCGCCACTGTTGCGTCTCTACTCTACACCAGGTTACCGAGATCCACTAGGTCTGAGATAAAATCTTTATTCCCTCATAACACTAATCTGACTGACTATTTAAAATTTAATGATACATATATATACATAAAAATAATTAACATAATAACAACAAACAAACACTATGCAAAACCTTATTTGCATATCTCTACAATTTATCTAAAACATAACTATTGTTATGCAAAACACCACAAATATTAAATTAAATAATAAAATATTTCTTCGCCACAATATTCACACATATCCACTGTAACCTAACTAACTGTCAACATCCGTACCAACGCCCCTTCTTTGTCCCTCTCTGGATCCCCCGGGTGTCCAGTGGCAAGCTGGTGTCACTTTGAGACGACTAGAAAAGACGTCATACTTTATTACTTACATATCCCATTGTTTAAATTACGATATATGTGTATGTTTTTAAGGGATGATACATTGTTGTTGTCGATACCTTTATGTTGTTAAGAAAAGCTACATCATTGTTACGGATTATTTTATGTTTTCAAGAGAAATTGTTGTTGCATATATATGTATGTGTATATTGCTAAGGGAGGATTCATTGTTGTTGTCAATACCTTTATGTTGTTAATAAAGGTTGTTACAGAATATTTTATTTTGAAAATAGAGCAATACATATTTAATTCATTTGATAATAAAAAGGCATATATTGGATTTAATAAAATATTTATTTTGCCAATATTTCGGCTGGCTGAACGCCAAACCTTTATCAAGGCATTACATTTTTGTATACACAAACTCAGCGCCGCATAGTCTTATAATTTCACAGTTGAAATCATTTAAAATACAAAGTAGGTGAGGGAAATTTGTACATGAAAAAATTATTCAAAAATTACAATCGGAATAAGTTAAAAATCTTAAAATTTTAAAGGAAAAATAAGGAGGTCTATCTTATGAATATTTTATGTTCTTAAGGGAAATACATTGTTGTTGACTATACCTGTAGGTTGTTAATGGAAGAGAGACATTGTTGTTTGCCGATATCTTTATATTGTTGTGGTAGAATGTTGTTGCTAATACCTTTGTGTTGTTAAAGAATAACATATTCTATTTGCCGAATTCTGTTGATACATTGTTGTTGTAGAGACCTTTATGTGAACATATATATTGGATAAAGGGAAGAATTTAGCATACCAAAATGGTTGTTTGATAATTCCACCTGTGACTAGAAATTGTTTGCGACATCTTCAGTGGTATGAATAGGAAATGTTAAGGATAGGCTGTGAAAGACATTTATGTTTCTAGGTTTAATTTGTAGAACGAAATTTGATAATTATCCCGCATGTGTTTCTTTTGAACGAAAAATCTAAATTTATTTTAAGAAGAAATAACGATTATTTCTAACCTTAGGGATGAAGTATGATTGGATGAATTGTGAAGAGTGATGATAAACGGAAAAAATAATGTGTCCAGAGATGGGAATCGAACCCACAGTGTTTCGCTTACCGGGCAGATGCCATGTCCACTAGGCACTTTATTTTTCATACTTCATCCCTAAGGTTAGAAATGATCGTTATTTCTTCTTAAAATAAATTTTGATTTTTCGTTCATAAGAAAAATTTGCGGAATAATTGTCAAATTTCGTTCTGCAATCATAAGCGGCATTATTGTATTATAAATAGGTTTAATTTGTTACACGGTCAAATAAGACGGGTGTGTTCCAGAGGCGTACAAGCGAGCACGACTTGAGTTAGACCGCCAGGTGGCTGACTTCGTGGCTCCACTGAAGGGCATGGTGCTGAATGGTATCAACGGACTGGAAGCAGCCGTGGACGTGGCCATCAAACACGATGTTAAAGCCAACAAGACCGCGCCGTCCCGGGACCACAAGCTCCAGGAGATGATTGACGACATCCTCCCTAAGTTCCTCAGCAATGTCACCAGGAAGTTGCTCCAACGTAGGACACCAGAGTCCAGAGTCAAGAAGTCTGTAGATGACAGGGACTCCGTGTTGGACGATATCTACTACACCACAACATTGGTAGATATACCTACCTTTACCTCTGTCACTCTGTGTAACAAACAATAGCTGTACCTACCTTCCAGGCCTTCCAGAAGTGAAAACTGGTACTGGTGTAAAGATCTACTGAATGTTTCTTCCAAAATAACATACTTAAGATATTCCACCTACTAGCACAACTAACAATAAACAATTTACTACAAAGCCAATACTGCACTGAACGAGATTATCAGATTTATAAAAATGTAAAATAATAACTCCATAAGCGTAGCACTCAAGCTATTTGACGCAGTAATTTAATTCAATATTATTATATACAGAACCGATTTGGGCTTGTGATAACAACAACATGATTGACCAAATACAGAACCGTTTTATTAAAAATATTCTCAAATTATATAGAATACACACAAGGACATGTAATAATATTAGAAAAATTGGCAGAATATATATAACTCATAGTATATTTATGATGTCCATTTGAGGAAAGACAAATAGTTACTTTAGATATTAGAAGTGAGTCAATTATATCATAATCCTGACAACCGAAAGCAGTGTTTGACCTAAGGCCAACCTCCTGTTGTCAAACGTTGGCACTTCGAACATGATTCCATGTTGAATTTCTGTGATGGAATTGAAGAGATTATTCAATACGAGTTCACGGTCGAGCATTCAACAACTCTATATTGCGTTCTCTTCTTCTTTCTTATCTCCACACTGGGTGAAGTAGAATGCATCTGCCTTTGTCTTTAAGACTGGGAGCACTACTCAGTGGCAGACCGACTTATCTCCAAAAGAAATGGCCGCCTCTGACATGAGGAACAGACGCCATGTGCAGCTGCTCCTAACTTGGAGTACAAACGCTGCTCATCCTGTATACCTGGATCAGGAGCCCTTACAGGGTACTATCAGCCGGGTCAGCTGAGCCCAGGTTTTTTAGCGAGCTTGTTACTGCTCCCCCTCCTCCTTTTTCATCCGGGCTTGGGACCGGCAAATTGCGTTCTTAAAACTAAAGATACTTCGGCCAGTAAATCTTTTTATTATCTCTCCTTGCATACTTGATCATAGTCATCTCTAGTTGCCTTGCCGTCTTGAATACCTCAGGACCAAAATTGGTCTTGATTATTGTAAAGGTAGAGGTTGCCTGGATGGCATTCATAGTTCTTAGAATTGGAGATACGTCGGCCAGTAAATCTTTTTATTTGCTCTATATTGCGATTATACATTCTGTTTTGAAGCAGAATAAATCGGCTTTGGTAAACGGTAAACGTGTTTTTCTACAAGATAACGCCAAACGACATGCTGTTAGAACGACTCAATAAAAACTCCTGTGACTTGAAGCAATCAAACTTTTGTTACATCCAGCTCATGGTCCGATACTGTCCGATTATCACTTATTCCGATCACTTATTTCCCCGAGAAAAAAAAATAATTTAGAAGAATAAGTTGGATGTTGAGATTAAGGAATTATTGTTTCGAATGGCCAATAAATAGTATCGCCGTGGAATCTAAGAACTGCACTACACCGAAGGAATCAGCATGTGTCTACCCTTGTCCGAAAGGACAGGGTAACCCTCTGAACCTCCTTCGTGATGGGGATAAGGGATTATTCCCCTCGAACGAGGAATTCCCAGTAAGCGCGAGTCATCAGCTCGTGTTGATTACGTCCCTGCCCTTTGTGCACACCGCCCGTCGCTATTACCGATTGAATGGTTTAGTGAGGTCTTCGGACTGGTTCATCGAGCAGCCCGCTGTTCTTTGAGCCGGGAAGATGATCAAACTTGGCCATTTAGAGGAAGTAAAAGTCGTAACAAGGTTGCCGTAGGTGAACCTGCAGCAGGATCTTTACCGTTCCGTGTGTCGACCGAATGGTTCTGGATCCTGAGGAGGATCGAGGTGGAAAATGGGGGACGAGGCCTCGCGGTCAGAGCCGCTGCGGTTTTCGCCCCGTGCCTAAGAACTGTTCAAAAGATGGATTAAAGGCAACACGATACCAATATTTCAATGCTAGGTATAAATAGTTACAAAATTATTCATCATGGAATTAAGTGTCCAAGCTATAACAAAATTTCGGTTCAAACTCTGTATTCCATTGAATGAGAAATTCATTAACTATCTATTGCTTTGCCTTTTGATATGAGTAAACTTTCGGTCTTCTGCGATTCTGTGATATTGGTAACACTGCACGTGGACAACTTTGTAGGAGAGTATCTTCGAGGATATTTACTTTCAATGAGTTGGAAGTTGAGAGATTAAGGAGTTATTGATTCAAATGACCAATAAATAGTATTGCCGTGGGATCTAAGAACTGTCCGAAATGTGGCTTAAATTCAACACGATGACCAATATTTTAATGCTAATAACAAAATGATGCATCATGAAATAAAGTTGTTGTTGTCGTGTCCAAAGAAGAGTCTTAGATGTCTCCATGCATCTCCATCACAGCAGCAGCAATATCCACTATCTTGCTCTTCATTGGAAAATGGGTGCACGTTAGTCACCTTGGAAACGAACCAGAATTTAGTCGAATATTCCAAGGGTCCAGGGGGGACCGCAGGGAGGTGTGGTCGGACTTCTCCCCCCCCCCATGAAATAAAGTGCCCATGCTATAACAAAATTTCGGTTTTAACTCTGTGAAATTGAATCTCCATTGAATGAGAAATTCATTAACTATCTATTTCTTTGTATTTTAATGCAAGTATGTGTATGTATATAATTGTATGTGTAAACCGTCTTTACTGCAATACTGTGATATTAGTAAAACTGCACGTGGTTTGTACGAAACTCTCTTTAAGGATATTTACTTTCAACTATAGCCATGTCTATACCACAACATCATTGCTCCAATGGTCCCCGGTTCATGCAAAAGTCCAACCCCACCAGTGAGTGCAAATACCCAAACGGAGTTCTGGCAAATTTGTAAGTGCAAAAGTCGAACTGCTTTTCACATGTGTAGACATATGGTGCACTTAGAGTAAAAACAGTCCTTAACTACCCACCATGATTATCATGGCCTGTACCGCGTGTACTAAGGATAATAATAAAAAACATCATTGTATACTTCATTAAACCTTGGAAAATTTTGTTTCACACACTAGCGCCTAGATTTTACTAATGGTATTTTAGAAAACAATGTTATTATTGAATCCTGCTGAAGTGTATCCGGGTGTCGCCAGATGAAAGGCAAGGTAAAGGTCCTACTGAGCGCCGACAACATGAGGTCTGAAGAGAAGGTGGACCTGGCCCGCCGCAACCTGTACATGATGTGGAACGGCTCTGCCGACAATATGTATCGCAGGAAGAAGAAGAAAGGAAAGAAGGCCAAGAACAAGAGAAGCCGGCTTTGGTCTAAAGAGGAGGATCTAAGTAAGTATCAAATTGTAAGACTTTGGAGCCGGTGATATCCCCGACTGATACCTTTCAAACTTATAAATTAATTCCAGGATTAACGACCGAGAGAGAATTACATAGAAAATATCTCTCAAATTCTTCTATCTACATTCTTACCTCCAATTGCAAGGTTTTTATATGTGATTGTCTTACATGTAGCAACATATTTCGTGAAGAAATAAATGTTTGATATTGAAGTTTAAATTTATAAAGTGATGGTGCCAGCCATCACCGATAGATGGCGCCAGCTATCAGCGCAACTTTCAGTTTCACGATAAGGAGATGTCCTTTTATTAATTTATGCACCTTATCCCAGTACAATATCATATTTGTACTATTTTTCACGTTGTTTCGTGTTCTCGCCCAATTCTGGTGTTAAATACCCGTTCCATGATTCTTCAGGATACCTAAATGACCAGTTTTTTGGTCATTGAGGTACAGCTTGTACCATACTGACGAGGTCCAACAGCCTGAAACGCGTACGTGGTTAGCTTTTCTTGATTGATCAAGAATGGGTATTTGGCCGATTCTCTGGAATAATTAAAAAAATAAACGAATAGTTGATATTTATATCGATAGATGGCGCAAGTCATCAGCAACTTTCAGTTACACGATGAAGAGATGCCTTTTTTTTCTCTTTAAATTCCAAGATTTCTATATATGAATGCTTTACATATTGTAACAACATATTTTGTGAAAAAATAAATGTTTGGTATTGAAGTTCAAATTTATAAATTGATAGAGACAGGCAACACAGAAAACACACAAGAAAATTACATATTATATATTATCACAGTTATATAGAATTTACAAAATTAATCCTATATTAGTGAATTTTGAAAAAAATAGGTAAGTTAACTATACTTATTTACAACACTAATCAAAGTGCTATATTCTAAAACTATGGTCTCAAAAAATGTAGAATAGTCAATGAATGAAAATAAAGTATAGTTAAACCAGTCTATAGCGCCCCCTCTTGGGACTCACCAAAATAGGGTGCTATAGTGAGGAGGTGCTATAGACAAGTCACTTTTAATGTAAATCGCAATTGTACTACGTATTTAAAATCGGGTGCTATTTAGAGGGAGTGCTATAGACAGGTTTAACTGTATATGTTTTTAAAAAATAAAATATTTACATTTTTTATATTATATAATATATATAACCTTTCAAAATATAATATTTTTACCCGATGATGTATTATACACTATAAAGTTGCGGAATAATGGTATTCATAAACCAAAAGAGCCACCTCTCCCGTTAAAATACATTAAAACAATGCAGTTAGTTTCATGAGGATCGGTGGAAGGATGGTCTAAACCGTTGGTTTTCGACCGCTACGACCCGGGATCGAATCCCGCATTGGGTACTTTTTTCTTATATAAAAATGAAATGCTCCAATGACCCCTGATTCTTGCAAAAGTTCAACCCCACAAGCGAGTGCAAGTAACCAAACGGGGCTCTGGCACATTTGTAAGTGCAAAGTCGAACTGCTTTTCACATGTGTAGACATGTGGTGTACTTACAGTAAAATCAGTCGCCTACTTCTACCCACCATGATTATTATGGCCTGTACCATGTGTACTAGGGATAAGCAAAGAAAAGTTTTGTTCATCACCTCAGAGAATAACATGTTAAAGCGGGGATGAAGACCGGTTCAAAATCACTCTATTAGGTACCACTCAACAAGAGCAACCTAGTTCATGATAATTGAAACAGTGAATAATATGTGAAGATTATTCACATATTAAACAAAATTTTAACGCGGGATTCAATCCCGGTTCATGGCTGTCGGGAATCGAGGGTGTTACCTACTTGTCCACTGACTTTTGCGGGGATGAAGAATGGGTCACAACACCAGTTCAATTCTTCATTGCCATTTTAACGTTCTGTAATGGGATGATAGCCAAAGTGCATTGTTTTAATGCATTTAAACGGGAGAGGTGCCTTTGCGGTACATACATATATATATGTGGATGGCTTTTCTTGATTTATCAAGAAATTGGGTTGGCCAAATATCAGGGAACAGGCTAAATCAATGTTTAGTTGATTTCTGTTCCACCAGATGGCGCTCTGCCTTCTGTAAAGCACATGTGCTCCTGGTCAGGATATGCCATTTTTAATATTGATTTCAACACCTGATCTTTTTATCTTTTATTTTTTCTTTCGTTTTTTAATATATATATATATATTTTTTTTTTTTTTTTTAATAGAGCAATCCTGTTAAAATGGCAATTCTCTCGGATTTCATGATATAATTGTTTTGACCAGTGACCTGTTACTCTGTGGTGTGTTGCGGTGTATATATGGATGGAATATCGTTGTTAGTTAGTTAGTTGTGTTATCTTACCGTGACCGGTTCAATAAAATCCTCCGGTGTTCAGTGCCCTCTCCTATCTTCCTCCTTTTTCAACAGGTTATGGGTCCAGGAATGCGCCAATAAAATTGCATCTGGTAAGAATATTTCAAAAATGTCAAGTCTTTACCAAATCGAAAAATTGAATTCCGAAAATTACGAGACATGGAAGATGCAAATGAAGATGATTCTAATTCATTCCGAACTTTGGGATTATGCAAATAGCATAAGGATCAAGCCTGAAACCGAAGTAGAATCTGCTGAATGGGAGAAGAATGACCAGAAGGCGCTAGCAACTATAGTCCTAAGTTTAAGTCCTTCAGAAATAATACAAGTGAAGAGATATAAAACTTCTGCAGAGGCATGGAAGCTTTTAAATGAAGTGCATCAGCCAAAAGGACCTGCAACGAAGGTGTTTCTTACGAAACAGTTAATATCATTGAAAATGAAACCAAATGAAAGGATGCAGGATTATCTCAACAAATTTAGCAGTTTGGCTGACAAGTTGAGTGAAATGGATGCACAAGTCCCAGAAGACTTCCTTTCCATCCTTCTGTTGTGTAGCCTTCCCGAGAGTTATGAGGGTTTTAGAACTGCCATTGAAACTAGGGACAAGTTGCCGAACTTTGAAACTTTAAAAGAAAAAATGCTGGAGGAGGCAATCAGACAAACTGAATTAAACGATACAACCGATTCTGAAGAAAAGGTATTCTTTGGTAATTCGGAAAGAAAGCCTTTCTCAAGTACATCGAAGCCAAAGGCGAAAGGATTCCCATTTAACTGCCACTTCTGTGGGAAAAAGGGACACAAAGCTGCTGATTGCAGAAAAAGAAAGTTCAAGAGTTCTAGAACTGAAATGGTTGCATCATTAGGAATCGAATGTTTGAACAAACTTGATGCAAATGAGTGGTGCTTGGATAGTGGTGCAACTGCCCACATGTGTAGCACAAAGAAATCATTCACTTATTTTGAAGACACTGCACCAGTAAAAATTACACTGGCAGATGGTCAATTCATTGAAGCTATAGGAAAGGGGAATGTAAAATTGGAATGTCAAAGCAATACTGGAACTGTAACCCTATCCTTAGAAGATGTGCTGTTTGTACCTAGATTAAATGGAAATCTATTTTCTATCAGTAAGTGCACAAGTAAATTTAATGTCGTTAATTTCAAGCACAGAAAGGCTGAAATAGTGAATTTGCATACAAAAATTTGCATACAGGCCTATGAAAGGAATGGACTTTACATCTTAAGTCAAATCAATTGTCCTAAGGCATTAGCGACAAGAGAAATTTGCATAGCTGGAGAGAAAAATTGCGAAAAATGGCATAGTAGATTTGGCCATTTAAATTTGCAAGATCTCAAAAAGCTAAAAATGCAAAATATTGTTTACGGCCTGCCAAATTTTGATGTTAAAAATTTTACCTGTGAAGTTTGTTTGAAAGGTAAACAAACACGGCTACCTTTTCAGAAGGAGTCTTTTACGAAATCAAGGGAACCACTGGAGCTGGTTCATACTGATATTTGTGGTCCCATGAGAACAAAATCATTGGGTGGTGCCCTTTATTTTTCAACATTTATTGATGACTTCTCAGGATTTATCTTCACATTCATAATGAAATCAAGAAGTGAAGTATTTAAAGGATTTAGAATATTCAAAAATTATGCTGAGAAGCAAACCGGAAAAAGGTTGAAATGTATTAGAAATGATAATGCGCCTTTATATACCTTAGCAAAGAATTCAAAGATTCAAAGAAGGTATAGGACGTCAGCTCTCTGTCGAATATACACCTCAACAGAACGGTGTCGCTGAGAGAGCGAATAGAACTCTAGTAGATATGACAAGGTGCTTTATGATTGAAGGTAATTTACCTGAAACTTTATGGGCTGAACTAATACACACGGCAACTTATATCAGAAATAGATGCCCGAGAAATAACGATTGTAAAACTCCACATGAGCTATTTACCAAAAGAAAACCTGTAGTTTCTCATTTAAAAATTATAGGAAGTAAATCGTTTGCCGTGAATAATAGTCCGAATAGATCTAAATTCGCACCTCGCAGTGTGGAATACAAGTTAATAGGGTATTTCACAGAATCTAAGGCATACAGACTTTGGAAGCCTGGTACACGTACAATTATAAAAAGTAGAGATGTACGTTTTATTGAACCAGAATTATCAAGAATTCGGAATGAAGTCATTGAAATTGATGTTAGTCCACAAAAAGATCCTTTTGTCAAGGAAATTCCTCTAGTTGAAGAAAAGGGAAGCACGTCCGAAGCTAAATCACGAACTGAAATTGAAAGTGAATCGGATCTAGAGATGTCTGATTTAGTGGACGAGCCGTCAGAAGGTGAAGTGATCATTTCAAGAAGAGGAAGAGGACGACCAAGATATATTAGAACAGGAAAACCTGGCCGACCAAGAAAGGAGTACCCTACAGCCAATTTGTCAACGCAAGAACTTCTAGAGGCGAAATACTTGCCAGATCCAAAAGACGCTGAGGAAGCGCTGTCAGGAAGGGATTCTTATTTTTGGAAGAAAGCAATGGAGGAAGAGTTTGATTCCTTGATTGAGAACAAAACTTGGGAATTGGTTGATCCCCCTAAGAATCGAAACATCATAGGAACCAAATGGGTATTCAAAACGAAATGCAATAGTGATGGTTCTGTTGAGCGCCATAAGGCTCGCCTAGTAGCAAAAGGCTATTCACAGCAGTACGGATTAGACTACGAGGAAACTTTTGCCCCAGTAGTGCGCCAAAGTACTATTAGAATGTTTTTAGCCTTGGCTGTTGAATACAACTTGATACTCCATCAGATGGACGTTCAATCTGCTTATTTGAATGGAGAAATTAAAGAAGAAATTTATATGACACAGCCGGAAAAATTCGCCTCAAGAAAATATCCAGAGAGAGTATGTCGACTCAAAAAGGCAATTTATGGGCTGAAACAAGCTGGAATAGTTTGGTATGAAAGGCTCGACAATGAATTAAAATATTTGGGACTGAAGCAAATTCAATCTGACAACTGTGTCTACATCAAACATCATGAAGGCATTCTTCTGGTGGCAATCTATGTTGATGATCTGATAATTGCGGCTGAAAGAGAAGACACGTTGAAATCCTTTAAAGAAAGTATGAAAAGGATATTCAAAATAAAGGATCTTGGAGGGATAAATTGTTGCCTGGGTATAAGGATACAAATGAAAGAGGATGGTTCAATATCCATAGATCAAGAGAGATATATT
Source organism: Cordylochernes scorpioides (assembly GCA_030710605.1). NCBI lineage: Eukaryota > Metazoa > Arthropoda > Arachnida > Pseudoscorpiones > Chernetidae > Cordylochernes > Cordylochernes scorpioides. Next base: position 66,858,265 of record CP092881.1, on the reverse strand, counting down.
GAAGAACTTCTGGCGAAATATAGGATGAAAGAGGCAAAGCCTATTTCTACACCCATGGACTCGAACTCCAAGTTAACAAAAATTTCATATATAGAAGGTGAGAATGAGCCAGTGAAAAAGGTAGAATACCAATCACTGATTGGATCATTGATATATCTCTCAGTGTCGACAAGGCCCGATATAGCCTATGCAGTTAGTGCTTTGGGACAGTTCAGTAATGATCCTAGGAGACAGCACTGGAATGCTGCCAAGCGTGTCCTCCTCTATTTGAAAGGCACCTCATGTTTGAGGATTACCTACAGGAAATCTAATGAGGCTCTTCATGGTTATGCCGACGCTGATTGGGGTGGAAACCTCGTGGATAGAAAATCTCATACGGGAATTGTTTACTTTTTGGCAGGAGGTCCAATAGCCTTGGGAATCGAAGAAGCAGCAGACTGTCACTCTTTCGAGCACAGAATCTGAGTACATCGCACTTTGTGAAGCAGGAAAGGAGGCAGTCTACCTTGGAGCGCTGTTGGATGAGATGGGATTTGGTGAATTGCTGAATGGACCGACTGTTCTGAAGACGGATAACCAGGGTGCTCAACAGCTGGCGAGGAATCCGGTTTATCATGCCAGAACAAAGCATATTGACATCAAATGGCATTTCATCAGAAGCATTTGCAGCGATGGACTTGTCGAGGTCGTCCACACACCAACCCAAGAAAATGTTGCCGACATCCTTACTAAAGGCCTACCAAGGTTTTTGTATGAAAAACACGTCACTGGATTTGGAATGTAGAAATCTGATGAATTGAGAGGAAGTGTTAAAATGGCAATTCTCTCGGATTTCATGATATAATTGTTTTGACCAGTGACCTGTTACTCTGTGGTGTGTTGCGGTGTATATATGGATGGAATATCGTTGTTAGTTAGTTAGTTGTGTTATCTTACCGTGACCGGTTCAATAAAATCCTCCGGTGTTCAGTGCCCTCTCCTATCTTCCTCCTTTTTCAACAAATCCATAAATAGATATTTAATTAAAAAATCATATATTGGATCAAAAAATAATTTAACTACCATTATTTTAGTTGGCTGAACACCAACCTTTTTCAAGGTATAACAGCATATTAATGTCAACAACACATGTTGTTGGCGTTGAGTTTGTTGTTGACATAAATACAAGTACTTGTTTGAAAAAAATAGTACAAATGTACATTGTACTGGGATAAGGTGCATAAATTAAGAAAAAGGCATCTCCTTATCGTGCAACTTTCAGTTACACGATAAGGAGATGCCTTTTTCTTAAAGTACTTGTATGTTATACTACCTTGAAAAAGATTGGCGTTCAGTCAACTGAAATATTGGTAAATAAATTATTTGTTTGATCCAATAAACATGCCTTTTTAATTAAACATACATTATGAAAATTCGAAACTATTATAGACGCGTATGATTCTTTTAAAAATAAAACAATTTCTACTGTCCTTACTGCAATGGAAAAATTAATGGGAGAGCCTGGCTCATCAGTGGTGAGCTCTTCCAACGGTTTCGCCAGTTTAATCTACCATACCTCTGTTATATTGCATTTTTCGATCTTCATTCTATAGTGATACTGATGATAGACTCTTGGAATGGGTATTTTAGATGAACTATGGACATAAGCTTTGAGGACAGTAGAAATGCATACATTTATAAAATATATGATCCAATTTATTTATAATATTGCTATTTAATTTATACATTACGATATTATAAATTAATATTCCTCTATTAAAAAAAAACACGTGAAATAGTAATTTTTTTCTAAATCATTTTGATTAATATACTTCTGTAGCAAACATTTGTAAGGCTTAACGCGAGAGTCAATCTAGTTTAAATCTTTGAGAAACTATTCTAATGAATTCATGAAAACAGGTGTGATGTGAGATATGGAATGTTAAATATATAAAAGCCAACAAATAATAGATCTCAGCATATTAGGAATTTATTCAATACAGTGATTTTCAGCCCATATTTTGATTTAGTATCTGAGAATTATATTCACGCGCACAAGATGAAAAGAGAAATTTCTACTATATCTCCTGAAATACAAGTAATTATAGGATGAGTCAGGTAAATTTGGAATAACCGCTGTTGAAGGTGGCATTTCTAGGGTATTTCTACGATATATTACTCTTGTGATTTGCATAGTGCTGTATTATTGTCTACACTAATTTGCATCTATGTCTATATATCGCAGCTTTGTTGGATTGTTAGTTGGCTAGCGGTTATTGGATAGGTCAGACCGGCGTGAGCTGCTGATGTACTTATAATTTTATCTAGTTCAATTTCTTTAATCTCTTGTCCTTCCTTATTGTTTATAAATACCTTTAAGTAATATAAAGGATCTTTGTAATTATCAGTCTTATTTCTCTTCTACGATTCTATAATTTTTTCCCAACAACCGCAATACAATTTTAATTGAAATTTAT
>CP092881.1:66681334-66840545 GCA_030710605.1 Cordylochernes scorpioides | reverse complement strand
CTGATGACTGGATGATGTCTACCTTTAGCCTCTTGTCGACCTTATCCTGTATGATCTTTCATTCTGCTGGGGACACTCGATAAGGCATTCGGCTGATTGGTGCATTGTCGCCTGTTACAATTTAATGTTTAACGGTTCTTTCAGATCTGTTGTTGACAATGACTTGGTTCAAAATTTCTGAATATTTATTTACAAGCTTCAAATTTTTTGTTTTTCTTCAAGAGAACGTTCTGGGGTGATACATGACTTTATATTTATACATCAGGCTTGAGATGCGTCTATTTTTATAAACAATTTCTGAATAAATTTTAATAATATTTATTTATTTTTATAACAGAATATATGTATTTTAAAAAATCATCATTTGTATTGCTCAACATTGTACCTATATGCCTGTCTGAAAATTAATTTTATTCATAAATTAATCTCAGACAGAGAACAAGATCTTCCATCAAGAACTTGACAACTTCTTTTGCTTCTCCTGTGGGTAAGGACTTGGTAATAGCGAATCGAGTTAAATAGTCTGTACAGACTATGATCCACTTATTACCAGTATCAGACTTGGGAAATCTTCCAAGGAGGTCCATTCCAACTCTCTGAAAAGGGGAGGTTGCAGGAGGTATGGCCTTAAGTAGTCCGGGTGGCTTTTGAGTTGACTGTTTCTTTCTTTGATCCTCTTTACAATGAGCGACATATTTCCATATGTCTCGGAAAAGTTCTGGCCAGAAATATTTGTTTTCAACTCTCTCATAGGTCTTTAAAAATCGAAGATGACCTGCAGTGGGAGCGTCGTGTAAACTTTTCAGTAGTTATAAGCGTAAGTGCTTGTAAATAACTAAAAATAACTGGTTTTCTAGGGGGTCGAAATTCTTTTTGTACAAGGTTCCTTTTAACATTTCCTATCCTTTCGATTCAGCACCAGATCCTTCTGTTTCTTCTATCAAATTACTAATTTCGGAGTATTTTCTTTGTTCAGCTTCAATAATATCTATATAGATAATACCGTAACAGAGTTTTCCATTGTAAAGTCCTGAGCTATCTCCTCCGAAGATTCTGAACTACACATAACAATCTATATACCAAAATTTTCGTTATTTTTTTCTTCGTGTCATAGGCCTGTTTTTATTTTCCTAATGTTAACAGTTATTTTTATTTTTTAATTTAATCTATTTTACAATCGTAGATTTTTTGTATTTATCATCATCAATTCTTTTGTTTACAATTGCGTAACTTTTATAGAGAGAAATAAAGAAATACATAATTGATTAGATACAAAAGTGTGAACCAGAAAGTCGATTTTTAAAAATGTTATTATTTAATATAAACTTATTTTAATTTAATTTTGAAATGAAAAGGTAGTGTAAAAGTGTATATGAGGTTAGATTCAAATAGGTTTAATTATGTTAGTTTAATCGCTAAATAAGGTTAGTTTTAGATAAGTTGAATTAGGTTAGTTTCAGATAATTAAAAAATAATAATGTTCGTTTTTAGAAAAACAATTCGCAATAGTAAGTATATATATTAATATAAAAGATCGAAATGTAAAAATCACTATGTCCAAAATCTTCGCTTTAACTCGTGTAAAACGGCTCGAAGGTACGGCGGTGTCAACGTACAGCGCCGCCTACCAAAGTTACCCTTTTCTGAGAACTCACCAGGTTATATTATTTTTCGAATTGTAGATTGAATTATTACTTTTATTCTATCTTTTATAAGTGTTTGTTATAGTTTTTCATTTGAATTTAGCACAATTTTTGTATCTGGTTATCTTTTTTGGCATCTTTTTTTTCTCATTAATAAGACCTAATCCAAATAATTTAATAGTGTGTGACTTTTTTTTAAATTAAATTATTTGGATTAGGTCTTATTTTCTTTTATTAATTTGTTATAGTTTTTCATTTGAATTTAGCTCCATTTTTGTGTCTGTCTTATTTTTTCTTCTCATAAATAGGCTGATGCTGTATTTGTGTACTCAATTGTTGCTTTTTTTTTTATTAAATTATTTGGATTAGGTCTTATTTTCTTTTATTAATTTGTTATAGTTTTTCATTTGAATTTAGCTCCATTTTTGTGTCTGTCTTTTTTTTTCATCTCATAAATAGGCTGATGCTGTATTTGTGTACTCAATTGTTGCTTTTTGTGTCTGGTTTCTTTTTGCAGTATTTTTTTTGAATCCTTTTTTTTTTCATCAATTGTTTCCTCACATGCTTGGAATTTTCTTTTTATGCCTGTCCTGGCTTTCAGTTTTATAGATTTCCTCTGCTTGGTTCTTATTTTACCTTTTTTTTTTGAGCGTCTTCTGTCATGCCTCGGAAAGGCCGTGGAAGACTCACTCCCCTGACCGCTAGGCTATTTCTCTTGTTTACTTTTTTACCAATGCCTATAATTTTTCACCTGAAAGATTTTTTTTATTTGTTATTCAATAAACTATTATCACTTATTTTTGGTCTTCTTTTTATTTACTTATTTTACTGGGGGTTGGTGGAAGGATGGTCTAAGCCGTTGGTTTTCGACCGCTACGACCCGGGTTCGATTCCCGCATTGGGCACTTTTTTCTGAAAAAATAAAAAAAAAAGCTCCAATGGCTTCTGATTCTTGCAAAAGTCCAACCCCACCAGCAAGCGCAAGTAATCAAACGGGGCTCTGGCACACTTGTACATGCAAAGTCGAACTGCTTTTCATACGTGTACCATTTTCAAAGACCCTGCTTAGGATTAAAACTTCTCAGAAGCATAACAATAGTACCAACCTAGAGGTTAACTGGTGTGGATGCATTCCTCTGGGAGTAAGACTATTGAGAAATTCAGTAGGGAGTTATTTTGCTTCTCCGCATTCTAACACTCCAACTGTTAACACTGTGGAAACACTGACTCATGTTTGGTAAGCAATTTCAGGGAAGAAACTATAGACATTGGATTAAATAAATTATTAATTAAATTGCATTAAATAAAAATTATTAGATTTAAATAAATATTATTCGAGTGAAAAAAAAAAGAAAAAATTAACAAATTAGAAAATAAAATTTCGAAAAATACAACTATATTGCAGATAAGATAAGAGGACCTTATTAAAAAATAAATAAACAAACTGTAATTCGACACTATCGATAATTCGACACTTTCGATAATTCGACACTTTCGATAATTCGACCATTTTAAAAATCAAATTTACAAGGTTGATTGTTGTTTAAATACAACTTTGATTTTGCATGCATAAACACAGGCTCTTGTAGCAAGAACCCAACTTTAGTGAAAACTGATGCCTCTTCAGAATGAATGGAAGACTGAAATCTGAAGGAGCAGAAGATATGGGTCATCTTTACATGTATGCTATCCAATGTTCGCACACTTGAAAAAGCTACATATAAAGTTGTCCGTGCGTAAACACAGGCTCTTGTAGCCAAGGTTTGGCCTTGAGCCTTATTTATAGTCATAGCAAAAGCCAACCTTAGTGAAAACTAACGCCTCTCTAGAATGAAGCGAAGGTTGGTATCCGAAGGGGCCAAAGATATTTCAGACACTATACAGTGTGTTCAACTTTGGGCACTGTCAGTATATGTGCTTCAAGGACATGAGAGCACATGCGCTGAAACACCATACGTGTTCCATCGCAAAGATCCTAAAGGCATTGGTGAAAGTATAAATAAATATTTTGGAAATGAAAAAAAAATACATATATATATAAGAAAATAAATTGGAATAAAAATTTACAAACTATATTTCAGAGTGGATACATATTTGAAAGGAAAAAAAAAAAGAAAATTGCAAACAACAAAACTATATTACAGATATGACATGAAAACTAACGCCTCTCTAGAATGAAGCGAAGGTTGGTATCCGAAGGGGCCAAAGATATTTCAGACACTATACAGTGTGTTCAACTTTGGGCACTGTCAGTATATGTGCTTCAAGGACATGAGAGCACATGCGCTGAAACACCATACGCGTTCCATCGCAAAGATCCTAAAGGCATTGGTGAAAGTATAAATGACCCATATATTCTGCTCCTTCAGATTTCAGTCTTCCATTCATTCTGAAGAGGCATCAGTTTTCACTAAAGTTTGCTTTTGCTATGACTATAAATAATATTTGGGTTCTTGCTACAAGAGCCTGTGTTTATGCATGCAAAAGCAAAGTTGTATTTAAACAACAATCAACCTTGTAAATTTGATTTTTAAAATGGTCGAATTATCGAAAGTGTCGAATTATCGAAAGTGTCGAATTATCGAAAGTGTCGAATTATCGAGTGTCGAATTACAGTTTGTTTATGTATTTTTAATAAGGTCCTCTTATCTTATCTGCAATATAGTTGTATTTTTCGAAATTTTATTTTCTAATTTGTTAATTTCTTTCTTTTTTTTTTCACTCTAATAATATTTATTTAAATCTAATAATTTTTATTTAATGCAATTTAATTAATAATTTATTTAATCCAATGTCTATAGTTTCTTCCCTGAAATTGCTTACCAAACATGAGTCAGTGTTTCCACAGTGTTAACAGTTGGAGTGTTAGAATGCGGAGAAGCAAAATAACTCCCTACTGAATTTCTCAATAGTCTCACTCCCAGAGGAATGCATCCACACCAGTTAACCTCTAGGTTGGTACTATTGTTATGCTTCTGAGAAGTTTTAATCCTAAGCAGGGTCTTTGAAAATGGTATACGTATGGTGATACAGTGCATGTGCTCTCATGTCCTTAAAGTAGTGTAGTTCTGTTGTTTGCAATTTCATTTTCTGATTTGTTAAAATTTTTCTTCTATAGTTTCTCACCTGCGGGTCCTTCGGGTAAACCCGGGGCGTTGCCCGGGTCACTCGGCTAGTATTTATATATTATGATAGTAAGAAATTTGAACTTCTTTTGACGCGCATGATTCTTTTGAAAATAAATGTATAGGAAAAAACATGGTAAAATTATACCATGTTTTCTCCTGTAGAAGGGCATTCGTGCCCGAAAGCTAGAGAATAAAAAGGATTTTGAAAATATACTTTTACCTGGAGATCTGATATTTTTATTCAATACTTTATTCTTTAATTGTATAACTTGATAACTAATTCTATTTTGAGAACTGTTTTAAAACTTGAATTGTTTTTGTTTTCTCTGGGATCAGTAGCTGGAAGATGTCCTCCGATACCAGCGTTATGGAGTTCACAAATGTGAAAAGTGTGCATTTTATATGGTGTAAAATAAATCTTGATTGTATCAAGAGTTTTAAAGTTAAATAGCTCTTAAAATTAAAGATACTTCGGCCATTAAATATTCTTATTACCTCGACGTTTCGACAAAAATATTTTGACCTCGTCAGAAGCAAACAAAAATTAAAACATTTGGCAAGGTGTTAAAAATTATTTAAGAATTATTATAGAATATTTTTAACGCCTTGCCAAATGTTTTAATTTTTGTTTGCTCCTGACGAGGACAAAATATTTTTGTCGAAAGGTCGATATAATAAAAAGATTTACTGGCCGAAGTATCTTTAATTTTAAAAAATATGAATGCCGGCCAGGCAGCCTCTATCTTTATGATAAAGATAAATAGGTAACGAAATATAACACATTTATACTTTTTTTCAGATTGTATAATGTCAATTTACACCCCAAGCCAAGTCTGTCACTAGACCTCTGTAATATACAGAAGAGCGTTGCTAGCCTGCCGCACTTATGCGATTGGAAAAAAAAACTAGCAAATAAATTTACTCGTCTACAAAATTCTAAAAGATCTTACTTTTACCAGACCTTTTAGACTAAAGGAGGCCAGTAACAATTGAGCGAAATCTTACACACGCACTTTGATCTCAGCCAAAATACCAGAAGTTTAAAATGGAATATAAAACTGCTATATCATTAATACAAAGCAATAACGTGCCATCTATATATAATGAATGAAGACATTATGACGCGAATGTTTCTTTTCACAAATATATCAAACTTCTACTGTCCTTACTAAGATGAAAAAATATTGGGAAGGGTTGGCTCATCAGTGGTGAACCCTCCCAGCGGTTTCGCCAATTTAATCTACCAGACCGGTTCTTTAGAGCTCTAATACTGAATTGGTTCATTCTAAAGAATCTCTACCAGTCTGATAGATTAAATTGGTGAAAGCGCTGGGAGGGTTCACCACTGATGAGCCAACCCTTCCCAATATTTTTTCATCTTAGTAAGGACAGTAGAAGTTTGATTTATTTTTGAAAAGTAACATTCGCGTCTTAATGTCTTCATTCATTATACTGATATATCATATACAAATTTTAAATTAGGTCAACGACTGCAGGAAAAGAACTATAGGAAACGGTAGTTATCTGCAGCGTTTCACCCAAATCTAGTTTTAAAACTCCAACTTCTATTGAGAAATGAATCAAAGAAATGTCACCTTGTGTGATATCTATTCAGATTTCGTGAAATTTCCCAAATTTTCTCAATCACAACTTCGGCCAATATTGAGTCATCTAGTTTGACTAGTTTTCCAGTAGGTCTCGAGGACCATGCCATCACCAACTCCTCAGCGGCGAAGTACGCGATTTACGTTTTCTTCGTAGATCGCGAAATATGTGGTGTCGCTGGAGACCCGCTGGTGATTCTCCACCAAACTCTGCAGCGCTGGCAAAGGCGCCATATTCATTGTACATAGTGTATATAATGCATATTATCTTTTTTTTAAATAGTGCAGACTGTGCACTTTGCATGTATTGACAAGATGTCAATAAAATTATTTTAATTGTAATTGTCTAGTTCGAATATATTCAAATAAATGGCAGCATCCCATGTACACAGTTGGAAGATCAAGAGAATTTCTTGTCATCATTGAAAATATATTCTAAAACAGTTCTAAATTTTGCCTCTAGATGGCGATACATGTTCCAAATTAATCTGACGACCTCAAATTTTGAGAACAGACGATATATATATATATATTTTCCTTTATATGTTTAGTAGCTAAAACATCTATTAAATTTATGTATATTTTTTTAGGTTCTAGATTTTTTTTTAAGATATAAAATCATAATACGGGGGGGGGGAGGTGTATGCTATATATACAGTATATATAGTTTCAAAACACACCTATAAATATATAATCCATAAAATAGATTAAAAATTTTCAGAAGAATATTTTTTTTTTCATTTGGTTTAGAAAAGTTGTGAAAATTTCTCATTAATATCTAAAATTCGAATCAAGTGTAAACCCTGCTTCCCAATTTTCAACAGTTGGTAGGTGGAATAAGTATCCACAAAATGGTCGTGGTTTTGTAAACAAATCTGGATGGTGAAATATTTCGTGGAGTAGAGAAATCCTTTTATTTATGTCTCCTTATGTGGAGTCTGCTAGGTCCACCCACCTGGTGTCTCTCCAGGTGGCAGATAGGGGAATGTCTTCCAGAAATGGGTGGTACCGGGGAAATACCCGGGGTGGACCAAAGACTGGGAGGTTCTTAGGACACAGTATCAGCCCCAGAGTAACACATGTTATTTAAAACTCCAGGGGAAGAGATCGAGAGGAAGGAGACGACGGGAATACACACACGATCTAAAACAATGGACTGGAGGACACGAGGAGATGAAGAGGATGGCGAAGGAAGTATAAAGAGACCATGTGGCCCACCCTCATTAGAAGAAGGCAATGAAAAGGAGAGATATGGAGAGACCATGTGGCCCACCCTCAGTAGAGGAAGGCATTGAAGGAGGAGATATGGAGAGACCATGTGGCCCATCCTCATTAGAAGAAGGCAATGAAAAGGAGAGATATGGAGAGACCATGTGGCCCACCCTCAGTAGAGGAAGGCATTGAAGGAGGAGATATGGAGAGACCATGTGGCCCACCCTCATTAGAAGAAGGCAATGAAAAGGGGAGATATGGAGAGACCATGTGGCCCACCCTCAGTAGAGGAAGGCATTGAAGGAGGAGATATGGAGAGACCATGTGGCCCACCCTCAGTAGAGGAAGGCATTGAAGGAGGAGATATGGATAGACCATGTGGCCCACCCTCAGTAGAAGAAGGCATTGAAGGAGGGAGATATAGAGAGACAATGTGGCCCACTCTCATTAGAGGAAGACATTGAAGGAGGAAGTATGGAGAGACCATGTGGCCCACCCTCAGTAGAGGAAGGCATTGAAGGAGGGAGATATGGAGAGACCATGTGGCTCACCTTCAGTAGAGGAAGGCATTGAAGAAGGGAGATATGGAGAGATCATGTGGCCCACCCTCAGTAGAGGAAGGCATTGAAGGAGGAGATAGGGAGAGACCATGTGGCCCACTCTCAGTAGAGGAAGACATTGAAGGAGGAAGTATGGAGACACCATGTGGCCTACCCTCAGTAGAAGAAGGCAATGAACGAGGGAGATATGAAGAGACCATGTGGCCCACCCTCAGTAGAGGAAGGCATTGAAGGAGAAACCATGTGGCCCACCCTCAGTAGAAGACGGCATTGAAGAAGGGAGATATAGAGAGACAATGTGGCCCACTCTCAGTAGAGGAAGACATTGAAGGAGGAAGTATGGAGAAACCATGTGGCCCACCCTCAGTAGAGAAAGACATTGAAGGAGGGAGATATGGAGAGACCATGTGGCCCACCCTCAGTAGAAGAAGGCATTGAAGGAGGGAGATATGGAGACACCATATTTCCAACCCTCAGTAAAGGAAGGCATTGAAGGAGGAGATATGGAGAGACCATGTGGCCCACCCTCGGTAGAAGAAGGCATTGAAGGAGGGAGATATGGAGAGACCATGTGGCTCGCCCTCAGTAGAGGAAGACATTGAAGGAGGAAGTATGAAGAGACCATGTGGCTCACCCTCAGTATAGGAAGGCATTGAAGAAGGGAGATATGGAGTGATCATGTGGCCCACCCTCAGTAGAGGAAGGCATTGAAGGAGGAGATATGGAGAGATCATGTGGCCTACTTTCAGTAGAGGAAGACATTGAAGGAGGGAGATATGAAGAGACCATGTGGCCCACCCTCAGTAGAAGAAGGCATTGAAGGAGGGAGATATGGAGTGACCATGTGGCCCACCCTCAGTAGAAGAAGGCATTGAAGGAGGAAGTATGGAGAGACCATGTGGCCCACCCTCAGTAGAAGAAGGCAATGAAGGAGGGAGATATGAAGAGACCATGTGGCCCACCCTCAATAGAGGAAGGCATTGAAGGAGGAGATATTAAAAATATAAAGTTAAGTGCCAGGAGAAAATGTTTTTTATTAATCGAATACACGAGCTTTCGGGCAGTCACGCCCTTCAACTGGTAATGATACATGATGGCAATAGGCCTTAAATAGGATTCCGTTTTCAAAGAGATATTTTTACATATGAGAAAAATAATATAGGACGGCTAAAAAACAATTTAGTTAAAAATATTTGCAAATCTAAACTATTATATAATATATTTATGTAACTATGCTAATCCTGTAATGGCGGTTGACAAATAAATGAAAGGTTTGAAATTGGATAATTCATGTGACTATATAATGAAGAGAGAACAAGTATTAGGATATCGATTGTTCAACCCGCCATCAGCGGCCCTATTGAGATATGGATAAACCATGTGGCCCACCATCAGTAGAGAAAGACATTGAAGGAGGGAGATATGGAGAGACCATGTGGCCCACCCTCAGTAGAGGAAGACATTGAAGGAGGAAGTATGGAGAGACCATGTGGCCCACTCTCAGTAGAAGAAGGCATTGAAGGAGGGAGATATGGAGAGACCATATTTCCCACCCTCAATAAAGGAAGGCATTGAAGGAGGAGATATGGAGAGACCATGTGGCCCACTCAGTAGAGGAAGACATTGAAGGAGAAAGTATGGAGAGACCATGTGACCCACCCTCAGTATAAGAAGGCATTAAAAGATGGAGATATACGAGGGGTGTCCCATAAGTCCGTGGCCCGACATTTAAAGAAAATGACTAATAAAATTATTATAATTTTTTTTCTACATAATCCCCTTTAAGGTCTATACACTTTTTCCGGCGATTTTCTAATGCATTTATGCCCTCCAAAAAGAACGATGTTTCAAGTGACTCAAAAAAATGAGGTTACAGCATCAATGACCTCTTTATCTGACCTAAAATGAATGCCAGAAAGTGATTTTTTCAAATGAGGAAATAGGTGGAAGTCAGACGGAGCTAGATCTGGTGAATAGGGTGCATGTGGTAAAAGTTCAAAGCCAGAATCATAAATAGCAGCCATGGCTTGCAGCGACCGAAGACTCGGAGCATTGTCTTGATGGTAAACAATCTTCCTGGACAACATTTCTCTTCTCTTTTCCTTGATAGCTTCTCGTAGTTGCTTCAGAAGTTTTGCATAATAATTGCCAGTGATGGTTTGACCCTTTTCCAGAAAATCTAGAAGAAGTACACCCTCGGAATCCCAAAAGACAGACACCATAACCTTCCCTGCTGATGGAACTGTCTTGGCTTTCTTGGGGGGAAGGGAACCGGAGGTTCTCCATTGCATGGATTGTTGTTTGGACTCTGGTGTGAAATGATGGGCCCAGTCTCATCCATGGTAACAAATCTATTAACAAATTCCTCTGGATTGGCTTCAAATAACGCAAGATTGTCCGAAGATAACTTTCTCCTTACAGCCTTTTGATCGGGTGTCAAAAGTTTGGGAACCCAACGGGCAGAAAGCTGACCGAGGCCCAAGTGTTCTCTCATAATCCGATCCACTGTTGTTTTTAGAATACCCAAGGTCTCTTCTATCCGACGAACTGTCATTCTTCTGTCCAACATAACCAAAACATGTATCTTGTCGATGTTTTCTTGAGTAACTGACTCAACAGGTCTTCCTGGTCGATGTTTGTCTTCGGTGCTGATCCTCCCTAATATAAACGCAGCTACCCATTTTTTTTACTGTGCTATAGGAAGGAGCATCTTCCCTTAATGTATCCACCATACCCTCATAGATTTCCTTCGGCGACATTCCTTTCTTACAAAGATATTTTATTACAGCACGAATCTCGTTTGTCTCCATTTTAGATGATTCCTGTTTTTGTCCCCTTTCAGAACCCATAACAAAAAAAAACGGTTAGTTCTAGAAACTTAAAAATGTACATATCTTTATACAAGGCTTTAAGGTATATTTGGTAGAATTTATTAGTTTCAAATATTTCGTTCTCATGGTCGGGCAACGGACTTATGGGACACCCCTCGTAGAGAGACAATGTGGCCCACCCTCAGTAGAGGAAGGCATTGAAGGAGGGAGATATGGAGAGGCCATGTGGCCCACCCTCAGTAGAGGAAGGCATTGAAGGAGGGAGATATGGAGAGGCCATGTGGCCCACCCTCAGTATAGAAAGACATTGAAGGAGGAAGTATGGAGAGACCATGTGGCCCACTCTCAGTAGAGGAAGGCATTAAAGGAGGGAGATATAGAGAGACCATGTGGCTCACCCTCAGTAGAGGAAGACATTGAAGGAGGAAGTATGAAGAGACCATGTGGCCCACCCTCAGTAGAGGAAGGCATTAAAGGAGGAGATATGGAGAGACCATATTTCCCACCCTCAGTAAAGGAAGGCATTGAAGGAGGAGATATGGAGAGACCATGTGTCCCACTCTCAGCAGAGGAAGATATTGAAGGAGGAAGTATGGAGAGACCATGTGGCCCACTCTCAGTAGAAGAAGGCATTGAAGGAGGGAGATATGGAGAGACCATATTTCCCACCCTCAGTAAAGGAAGGCATTGAAGGAGGAGATATGGAGAGACCATGTGGCCCACTCAGTAGAGGAAGACATTGAAGGAGGAAGTATGGAGAGACCATGTGGCCCACCCTCAGTATAAGAAGGCATTGAAAGATGGAGATATACGAGGGGTGTCCCATAAGTCCGTGGCCCGACATTTAAAGAAAATGACTAAAAAAATTATTATAATTTTTTTTCTACATAATCCCCTTTAAGGTCTATACACTTTTTCCGGCGATTTTCTAATGCATTTATGCCCTCCAAAAAGAACGATGTTTCAAGTGACTCAAAAAAATGAGGTTACAGCATCAATGACCTCTTCATCTGACCTAAAATGAATGCCAGAAAGTGATTTTTTCAAATGAGGAAATAGGTGGAAGTCAGACGGAGCTAGATCTGGTGAATAGGGTGCATGTGGTAAAAGTTCAAAGCCAGAATCATAAATAGCAGCCATGGCTTGCAGCGACCGAAGACTCGGAGCATTGTCTTGATGGTAAACAATCTTCCTGGACAACATTTCTCTTCTCTTTTCCTTGATAGCTTCTCGTAGTTGCTTCAGAAGTTTTGCATAATAATTGCCAGTGATGGTTTGACCCTTATTCAGAAAATCTAGAAGAAGTACGCCCTCGGAATCCCAAAAGACAGACACCATAACCTTCCCTGCTGATGGAACTGTCTTGGCTTTCTTGGGGGGAAGGGAACCGGAGGTTCTCCATTGCATGGATTGTTGTTTGGACTCTGGTGTGAAGTGATGGGCCCAGTCTCATCCATGGTAACAAATCTATTAACAAATTCCTCTGGATTGGCTTCAAATAACGCAAGATTGTCCGAAGATAACTTTCTCCTTACAGCCTTTTGATCGGGTGTCAAAAGTTTGGGAACCCAACGGGCAGAAAGCTGACCAAGGCCCAAGTGTTCTCTCATAATCCGATCCACTGTTGTTTTTAGAATACCCAAGGTCTCTTCTATCCGACGAACTGTCATTCTTCTGTCCAACATAACCAAAACATGTATCTTGTCGATGTTTTCTTGAGTAACTGACTCAACAGGTCTTCCTGGTCGATGTTTGTCTTCGGTGCTGATCCTCCCTAATATAAACGCAGCTACCCATTTTTTTTACTGTGCTATAGGAAGGAGCATCTTCCCTTAATGTATCCATCATACCCTCATAGATTTCCTTCGGCGACATTTCTTTCTTACAAAGATATTTTATTACAGCACGAATCTCGTTTGTCTCCATTTTAGATGATTCCTGTATTTTGTCCCCTTTCAGAACCCATAACAAAAAAAAAACGGTTAGTTCTAGAAACTTAAAAATGTACATATCTTTATACAAGGCTTTAAGGTATATTTGGTAAAATTTATTAGTTTCAAATATTTCGTTCTCATGGTCGGGCAACGGACTTATGGGACACCCCTCGTAGAGAGACAATGTGGCCCACCCTCAGTAGAGGAAGGCATTGAAGGAGGGAGATATGGAGAGGCCATGTGGCCCACCCTCAGTATAGAAAGACATTGAAGGAGGAAGTATGGAGAGACCATGTGGCCCACTCTCAGTAGAGGAAGGCATTAAAGGAGGGAGATAAAGAGAGACCATGTGGCTCACCCTCAGTAGAGGAAGACATTGAAGGAGGAAGTATGAAGAGACCATGTGGCCCACCCTCAGTAGAGGAAGGCATTAAAGGAGGAGATATGGAGAGACCATATTTCCCACCCTCAGTAAAGGAAGGCATTGAAGGAGGAGATATGGAGAGACCATGTGGCCCACTCTCAGTAGAGGAAGGCATTAAAGGAGGGAGATATGGAGAGACCGTATTTCCCACCCTCAGTAGAGGAAGGCATTGAAGGAGAAGATGTGGAGAGACCATGTGGACCACCCTCAGTAGAGGAAGGCATTGAAGGAGGAGATATTGAGAGACCATGTGGCCCACCCTCAGTAGAGGAAGGCATTGAAGGAGGAGATATGGAGAGACCATGTTGCCCACCCTCAGTAGAGGAAGGCATTGAAGGAGGAGATATGGAGAGACCATGTGGCCCACCCTCAGTAGAGGAAGGCATTGAAGGAGAAGATGTGGAGAGACCATGTGGCCCACCCTCAGTAGAGGAAGGCATTGAAGGAGGAGATATGGAGAGACCATGTGGCCCACCCTCAGTAGAGGAAGGCATTGAAGGAGGGAGATATGGAGAGACCATGTTGCCCACCCTCAGTAGAGGAAGACATTGAAGTAGGAAGAGGATGGAAAGATTACTGAGAATCATAAACACCTGACTCTCTCTAATCATATACTGAAAATTCGTGAGAGACAGATGAACACATAATTCCTTTTATAGCATTATCAGTATTATATTTATGGGTTAATTGTACAAAATGGCTTCCAGAAGAAGAAAAATTCGAAACATATATTTTAAACTGTATAAAAATGACACTTTTAGTACACATATCTTCCAATTAGTTAGAGCCGATTCCTTGAAAGATTCTAACCTTATTATTAAAATGTGCACTATTTCTATTTACTACCACCCCATATTATGTATATAAAATATTTGTATTTAAACCCCCTATTTGTATGTAAAACTAAAAATGTTGACGTCAAAATAAAGATCCAAAGAGAGAGCGGTCAGCTGGTGGCAGGAACAGAGAGGAAGAAAAAGGCAACGCCCAGCCCATGTGGGGCCGGTCCCGAGGGACACTCTTTATAGACGACCCCTGAAAACAGGACAGGTTTTGGCAGGGGGTCAGCAGGATGTTCTAGAGGGTGGCCATCAACAGACGGCTTCTGGCTTGCACACACTCTCTCTCTCTCTCCATGCCTCGGTGATAAGCATCCAAGTTTGTGTCATGGCCTCTACCTCTGTCCCGTGGGCTGTCCCCGATCCCTCTCTGTGCTAACATCTAGCCCTGCCTCTGCTTCTTGTTGTGCGCGTGTGGGAAGAACATCAGCACTCGCCTCACGTACACGACTGCCAGCTTATCCATACATCGACATTTGCAACAATATTACATATATATGTTTTTATCTGATTGAAATCCTCGTCATTTTTGCTTTCTGTGAATTTTCCCGTTGATTATATAACAAAGAGAAAAAAGTTGTCGTGTTCAATATCATTCAGGTTCGGAATTGAAGAATACGCTAAGGAAGAATTAAAATGTCTCATTCATCCATTCCTGGAGAAAGACAGATAGACAGATAAAGATTCTGTAGTTCCTTATATCAGCAAGAAAGCATATATTCCATTAAAAACACGAAAATCGTAGATTTTAAATATTTTCTACACATATCATCGAAATTGATGTACATGTACTTGTATTCACCAGAACACCAACTTTTGGCCATAGCATAGATAATAAAGAATAACCCAAATCAGTATAAAAGATAGACCTCCAATAAGTTTTCCTACGAAAGAAGAGGTCGAGAGATACCTTAAATCTTCTGAATTTTTGAAAGAAATGTTGAAATAGATAAGTATGTAAAACGACACTTGAAGTTACACCGCATAAGTTTCTTTTCAACGACAAATTAAAATTTTATATCAAGGTGAAATATCGACTATTTCTAACCTTTTTGGATGAGGTATGAAAGGATGAATTATGAAGAGCAATGACGAACGAAAAAATAAAAGTGTCCAGGGATGGGAATCGAACCCACAATGTTCCGCTTACTGGGCAGATGCCATGTCCACTAGGCTACCCTGGACGTATTTTTCCGTTCGTAAATGATACATAAAGTAACTTACAATATAATACACTGCGGCCTGTATTACAGGCCGCAGTGTATTATATTGTAAGATAAGTATGTGTTTGTCACATAGGCGCCTATTTAAATCTAAAAAATTATGTTATTTTGAGAAAGAGCATCTTTATCTTCTCTGAGAATGCAAAAGATGGCTAGAATCTTTTTTTCTAAAATAGTTATCTATTTCATATGCAAAATAGTATAATAAACAAGTATGTTATTGTTTCATTCGAGTTACTATTTATTTGCTTGTAGTCTTCGTTTGTTTTTCAAAAGGTAATGCTGGATGATACATAAGCGTGTATAGAAATTGCATTGAATTCATCAAGTGAGCAATTTTGAAATATTTGCCTTCAGAGTGGAATATTGTGGTAGTGTCTTGTCCATGGAGCAGATCAGATCGGTACATGTACCCTGATCATAATACCGGCCAACTGAGATGCCTTGTCCGTATGTTACTCCATGCAAAGGAAGGTACCATTGCCCTGTTAGTCAGCCACATTTCAGAGTTCCCTGTAGGCCTTCACGGTTACCATAGCGGCTCAGGGCTCACGACACCGTACTTCGCCCTACAGGGCAGTCCCTTGCTTGTGCTGCTTCTCCTGCCCGCCAGAGTGGAATATTAACTGTGTAATAGCTAATCTATACCCCGGTACTAGACAGGGACCTTAAACTGAAAAATTTGATAACAAGTGCTAAAATGAAGCTTTTTACAGCTTCAATCCATTGTTTAAAACCTCCATTCCCCTTAATTATTGTTTATCTTTGGTTTTAATAAATAGGAAAATAGTTTTGCGATTTAGACCTACGTAACATTTTTTATTTCTCCCATTAATAAGAAATTTAGATTAGAGTTAAGAACATTATAGATTATATAGAAGTGAATAACGAAGCTGTTATCTATCTGTATTGTGGGTTATCATGTACTTATCCTGCAGTGCAATTTTGAATAAAGATTGTTATAGATGGAAAATTTGCCGAGAGGAAATTGATCCATAGAAACATAGGGTGTCTCTACCGTTAAAATAAACGTTAAAATCTGACGCCATCTATTGACCATCGCCGCAACTAGCGGCCTCGGGTCGGTGTTGTGGCTTTGTCACCGACCCGAGGCCGCTAGTTGCGGCGACGGTCAATAGATAGCGTCAGGTTTTGACGTTTATTTTGACGAGAGAGGCGCCCTATGCTTCTATGAAAGATTGTTATATAAGGTATAGATGCTACTTTAAACTGAATACCAATCCGGATAGTTGGATACTTTAGTACAAGGCTCCAGGAATCCGGGTTACCTCAAGAAAGAGGGAGAGTTTGAATACTAATAGTCATCTGAAGTGTGTTATGAAAGTATTAGTGTTACAGTCATAGCACCGTAAATTCGGTCGTTTTTTACTAGAAACAATTCGAGCCATTTAGAAGCAACTCCGCCTTTGTTGGTCCCAAGCCCGGATGAAAAAGAAGGATGAGGAAGCAGTAACAAGCTCACTAAAAAAACCTGGGCTCAGCTGGCCCGGATGATAGTACCTATAAGGGCTCCTAATCCAGAGATACAGGATGAGCAGCGTTTGTACTCCATGTTAGGAACGGCTGCAAATGGTGTCTTTCTCATGTCAGAGGCGGCCATTTATTTTGGAGCTAAATCGGCCTGCCACTGAGTAGTGCTCCTAGTCTTAATGACAAAGGCAGACGCATTCTACTTCACCCAGATATGATTGAGTGGGTAAAGTTTTCAACTAGCAATAATCGCGCCTCGGAAGATCCTCATGGGCTACGATATCGCCTCTGCGAAAAGCTATGATTGAGTGGAGATAAGAAAGAAGAAGAAGAAGTTAAAGCTAACGTGCTCAATGATTTATTGGGAAAAGTGGATAATCAATCCGCAGGGCTGTATCACCAGCCCTGTGTCTGTAGCTTGATGCTTGGTTTTCTGGGGAAAGTCTCCATCTTGTCCTGAGCCACGACGGATGCCATCATGTGACGGGAGATGTCGCGGGAGGTGAAGTCCTTGCTGGGACCTCGCTTCCTCAGCAGCAGTAGATGGACCACTCTGGCCTCGTCAGAGTCCTGCTGGCCTCCTACCAGCTCCCATAACAGGATCATCAGCAGGGGGGCCACGTACGTCCGCATCTCCTGCCTGGGTGACACGACATTAACAATATTTCAAAATATTCTAGCAAAGTTAGATTGTGAAATAATTGCAAAAAGGATTTAAACGATATATATCAATCGAAATAATTGCAAAATGTTTCTTCATTAAATAAAAATGGCTTTTAAGATTGAATTTCAAGTTACAACGCCATCTAGCAAGCTGAAGGGATTTGCCTTCACAATCTAACTTAAGATGGAATTGTCTCTCTTGAAGATCTAGAGGGTTACAAGAGAATCCCGGGAAGGGCCGGGATGACCACCGACTGAAGGATTTTGATGCCAGCAGCATAGGAAATACAGAATTTCCTATGGATTGAGTTAGTCAATCTTGGAACCATTGCTCGACACCTGCGAATGAGTTTGGATAAATGAGAGACGAAACTTCGTGTCTGGTCGAATTCCACCCCCAAGATGGTTTAAATATAAATAAAGTTTCTCAGTCCCACGGTCGATGAGCGTGCCCACGTGATTGAAGTAACGTAATAGAGTTTTATAGTATAGAGATAAATAATGTGCGATAAAAAATTAACGATCCGAGTACCAAAAGGGCTAAATTCAAATATGGCGTCAAAATAAATATGCGAGGTGAAAGGAAAGGGAATAGTCAATATGAACAGCTTCTCAAAATGGTTCAAGAGATTTAGAGAAGGAGGCATCAGCCTTGAGGACAAATCTCGAATGGGACAACCACATATGAAGGATATTGAGACCCTACGATTTCTGGTGATGAACAACTCACAAAAATTTACGTCTGAAATGTCAGTCAGACTTGGACCATTCAAAGATACGATTAACCGAACTCTGCACAAGCTGCACTTAGTTAGAAATGTTGGAATATTACAAAGATTAACAATGGCTATAGATGAGCTCGTGTTTGAAAAGGAACTTATACGTATATAATAATTATTGTTTTTGTTGCTTTCATGTAGACATATATACCAAGATTTGTTTTGTATAATTGCTATTAATAATAAATAATATGTAAAGTTAAATTGGTTACGCCCTTCTTACTTACTTTAATTACATAACAAGAAAGCGCTCAAAGACAAGACGACCTGACTTTAGCCCTGTCCCAGAGACGAGTACTTTACGAGTAGACACGATCTGTAACCGATTGTTAAAAAATCCGCAAGCGGATTGTAACTGGGGATGAAAAGTAGATCTATCTTCATAACCCCGACACATGAAGACAATGGATAACTTGTGATCAAGAGGCTAAATCTGTGGTTACACAGGAACGCTTTGGCCATAAAGTGATGTAGCTGCATGGCGGAACATCGATGGTATTGTACATTGATGGTCGTGCAGTTAATATCGATCTCTACTCAGGACAACTCAGCCGAGTATATGAAGTTTTGAAGACTCAATACTTTGCTTTGATCAACAGAAAGAGAATACTCCTGCAACATGACAACGCTTCAGCTTATCGAACTAGGTTAACAACGTATAGAATAATGGATTTTGAGAATATTAAAGTTCTAACTCTCCCTGCTTATAGCCCGGATATTGCGCCTTATATTGAATATGCATTATTTCAGTCCATGGCTACTTTTCTAAGGGGAAGACACTTTGAAACATTTCAAAGATGTCAAAATTACCTGTCGTTACTTTTTCGATTCCAAAACGAGAGAATGGTATCGTCATCAAATTGAAAACCTGGCAAAAAGATAGCTGGCTGTTATTGAAAATGTCGGTCTCTACTTCAATGAATAAATATTTTTTTATTATTTAATGTTTATTAAAATCTTATGGGAACGAACTTTTGAAACAGCTGGTAGTTCAGAACGTCTACTTGGAGACCAGGGCTATGTCATTCCAGGGCAGTTTTTGATTTTATGAGATCCACAAAGAATTCAAAATTGTGCTTAACTAGGTTTCATGTTGTTATATTCATCTTTATTTTTTACTAAATTAAAGAATATGAAAAAGAAGGATTAATTCAACTTTATTATTCGAAATACAAAAAGGTAACAACTCGTTCAATGTGCGCACGTCTCGGGAAGTCACTCGGCTCCACGCGGCGGGCAAACAATCGCTTTTTCTCTCCTTTCCTTTCTTCTTTTATATTACAGGGTATATTACACGTGTATTTTACATATCCACAGACTTCCAATTAATTGTATGATTTTGTCGTTTGTCAATGTCGTTTTACAATCACAAGCCGCATTTTATCATATTGTATTATAAATTACTTTATGTATAATTTACTAACGGAAAAATATGTCCAGGGTAGCCTATTGGACATGGCATCTGCCCGGTAAGCGGAAAACTGTGGGTTCGATTCCCATCCCTGGACACTTTTATTTTTCCGTTTATCATTACTCTTCACAATTCATCCTTTCATACCTCATCGCTAAGGTTAGAAATAATCGTTGTTTCTCCTTAAATTTATTTTTTTATTTTTCGTTGAAAAGAAACGCATGCGGGATAACTTTCAAATGTCCTTTTAGAATCACAAGACACATTATATCATATTGCATTATGAATGATATAGTTTATATTTTGCTCTTTAACCCTCTTTCAACTGAATACACACACAAGCCTTTATTAAAACATTCCGTCTTATACAGACGATTCTCCTGTTAGAAATGAATCTAAAAAGAAATGAGAAGCAGGGGAAGAAACTGAATCCTCGCTCAGAAAAGAGAAAAAGAAGAAAAGGAAAGAATATCTACGTACAAATGTTGAGACTACATACATCGTTTTTCGTTCATAGAACACAGTGAAGAAGTAGACTATTGAGTAAATGGTTGCATCTTGTGAAGAAAAAAATATTTTCACAAATTTCAGTTATTTGTTAGGTCTTTTTTCCTCCTTGCAATCTTGAAAAATTGAAGAACTTTATTTTCAACTAAATATAAAAACACCTGAAGCTAATTGAAGAATCAATATGATTTATTGACAGTGAGAGAGAGGAAGATGTGCTGCGGTTATTTCAAGTTTTTCAATATGTAAATTTGTATTTATTCAATAACTGAACTCTCGTTAATAGATTCTGGAGGAGGACAAGATGGAGGAGCCTCCCTTCCTGAGAACAGCTTTTTATATTTTATAGTAAAGAAATTTATATTAAATTTAATAAATTTTGTAAATATATTGTCGCGTATATGAGCCTTCAAAACACCTACAACCTCCGCCAATAGATGGCGCTTTCGCCTGTTTCCGATCTGAAACTGGTGTGGGAGTCGCCGACTGCTGTGGTCCTGTTTCCTGGGACAGATGTTTGTAAATACACGTTTATATTGTCCCTAGGAGGTAACGTAATGTAAATACCCGCTGATTGTTATTCTAGTTTTATGTAATGTGTAGTAGAAATGACAATAAAAAGAAGGAATGTCAGTAGTCTTGTTGCTGGTTGTGGTTGTTACTCTCGCCACAGTCGCTACTCTTCTGGTAAGTCTCTCGTGTTCCCCCCACCAGTGGTAAGGCCGAGAGATACTTCCAGAAGAAAGTAGATCTACTTGACTGGTGATGAGTGCTCTGCAGGGTAGGACTGCAGAGGAGAGCAACGGGAGCCCGGGTAGGTGATCCACGAAAGAAGAAGCGGCGTCGTCGCGGAGGACCGGAGGGGCAGCGCGCGACAATATTTTGAATTACAGTTAAAACTGTCTATAGCGCCTCCTCTTGGGACTCACCAAAATAGGGTGCTATAGAGAGGGGATGCTATAGACTGGTCACTTTTAATGTAAATCGCATCGTACTACGTATTTAAAATCGGGCGCTATAGAGAGGAAGGCGCTATTTAGAGGGGGCACTATAGCCAGGTTTAACTGTATATAGCAACAAATATTTTTAAAGAAACTGATAATTTATATTATGTTGATTGTACATATTGCCAGACACTTCTTTCTTTTGTACATAGTTCTTTTTTCACGTTTTTTTTTTTCTCTCTCTTTCTCCTTGTTAACATCATATGACTATTCACGGCCTTAAATTATTGTAAATAAATATGTATAGACAAATGTAAAGGCATACATGTATGACAGCGCAAGTGTAGGGGTACATAGCACTTTAAATTGAAGAGATATTTATAAACCAGGTTCCTGAAGCGCAGAACTCCAACTACACGGGAAGTCCTGCTCATTAGTGTGGATAGAGCTAAGTGCTTTTACTTGCGTCCTGTTTTGATATTGCTAATTTGAACCAGTTGACCAGATATTTCCATGCTGAGGTTGAGTCAGGGAGGCTGTCGACTTACTTAAATTGAAATATATATATAATGAAGGTATATCCTGACCAAAAGCACATATCTACTTATATATTTGCCTTATTCTGTCTGTGTGAAGTTCACTGTGTGAGGTTCACGGATAGATTTTGGTCAGAATGGATAAAATAAAAAAAGTGTCAAGGGATGGGAATCGAACCCACGACCTTCCGCTTACCGGGCAGATGCCATGACCACTAGGCCACAGGACCACAATTTATAATTGTAACAAATAGTATTTGAATCAAAACATTCAATCGGGTGAAACACGGGCGTTGCCCGGGTCATTCGGCTAGTGCTTTATATATGTGTGAATATAAGCGTATTTACGCAAGTTTGGCTTTAAATACCCATTTCTTGGTTTCTCAAGAAGCCTCTGCGACCAATTTTGGTCGCAGTGGTATAGCCTACTCCACGCTGACGGGCGCCAACAGCGCGAAACGCGTTCGTGGATGGCTTTTCTTGATTTATCAAGAAATTGGGTTGGCCAAATATCAGGGAACAGGCTATATCAATGTTTAGTTGATTTCTGTTCCACCAGATGGCGCTCTGCCTTCTGAAAAGCACATGTACTCCTGGTCAGGATATGCCTTTTTTATTTTAATATATATATTATTATTACCAAATTGTAAATAATCACATTTATTATTGTTTAATTTCTCATTAATTTTTCTAACAATTAACTAAGAGTGTCATTAAATTATTTGTATTGTCAATTGTTTTTAATAGACTCTGTGAGTTAGTGTTATGTATATTGACACACATCATATACAAGACCACCTATATTATTGTAACAAAATATTTATTATTTTATTAGCAGAGTATTATTTTTTATGTTTATATTTTGCTATAATCTGTACACTTCCCTCTTTTGCTTATCTTTTGTTTGTCACTGATAGTTTGTTTTGCCTTAAATAAATTGCTGTCCCATCCTGAAGTTTGTCTTTCCTAATTATCCACGTGGCATTTTGGTGGAGATGCTGGGTAAGTTAGGGAAGACAAACTGAATATTGGCGAGAAGACCTAGAGGCCATGGATGCTGTGATCTACATTTTCGGAGACTGACTCCAGGATTCCACCGCTGTGTCAAAGCAAAGACTTCCTTCCAAGATGACAATGTCCCTATAGACCTATAGACGACAAAGACACTCTTCACGCCACAAGCAAAAGGACGCAAAGGTACTAGGGACAAAGTTCCAAGACTTTGATGGAATCCTTGGCAGAAGCACGCCACATCCATGTCAGTAAATACAATAATTGCTAACTGTGGGTCACAGATCCCATAGGGTAGGAGCTATGTAACGAAGTATTTATAATTTATTTAACAGAGTATAATTTCTTATGTTTATACTTTGCTACTCTGTAAACTTCCCTCATTCCTTATCTTTTGTTTATCCTTCATAGTTTGTTTTTGCCTTAAATAAATTGCTGTTTTATCCTGAAATTTGTCTTCCCTAATTCTCCACGTGGCAATATAATAAAGATCCATATAATCTAAACATTCATATTGCTTTTGAAAATTACTCCTAAAACTTACATTAGTTTTAAAAATGTATTAACCAGTTGGTTTGAACAATTGGTTCTTTAACTATGTAGCTATGCTTCAAGGAAAGTTATATTTTGTTTTAGATATAGATAACAAGAAAAGAGAGAGAGAGTAATACATGTTATACCTCCAATACTGAGTTTCAAAATTTAAAAAAATGATAAACACTTCGATAAAATAATCCCTTGAATTATATTTTGAATTATATAGCAACAAATATTTTTTAAGAAACTGATAATTTATATTATGAAAAAATAGTACAAATGTGATATTGTACTGGAATAAGGTGCATAAATTAAGAAAAAGGCATCTCCTTATTGTGCAACTGAAAGTTGCTGATGGCTTGCGCCATCTATCGGAAGAAGAGGTGTTCTCCATTATCGGCCGGCCGCCGGACCTGCAGTCCTGGATCTTTCCAGTTGGTCTCGAGGACCACGCCATCACCATATCCTCAGCGGCGAAGTACGTGGTCTGCGTATTCTTCGTAGATCGCGAAATACGTGGTGTCGCTGGAGACCCACTGGCGATTCTCCACCAAACTCTGCAGCGCTGACAGAGGCGCCATATTCATTGTACATAGTGTATATAATCTATATTATCTTTTTTTTTTAAATAGTGCAGATTGTGTATTTGGAATGTATTGACAAGATGTCAATAAAATTATTTTAATTCTCTATCGGAATAAATATCAACTATTCTCGTTGATTTTTGGAATTGGCCAGTTTTGGAATAATTAAAAATCAACGAGAATAGTTGATATTTATTCCAATAGATGGCGCAAGCCATCAGCAACTTTCAGTTGCACGATAAGGAGATGCCTTTTTCTTAATTTATATTATGTTGTTTGTATATATTGCCAGACACCTATTTCTTTTGTACACAGTTTTCTGTTCACATTTTTTTTTCTCTCTCTCTTTCTCCTTGTTAATATCATATGATTATTCTCTTCACGGCCTAAAATTATTGTAAATATATATGTATAGACAAATATAAAAATTAAAATAATAACATTAGACCTCCAAGGAAAAGTTTCTATTGAAGCCCACGTTGATTCTACACATTATAAATATAAAATAGGCGTTATTGTTAATTTTCAAAATATTCACATCCATTTTTTTAAAATGTATTTTGTCAATAATATAAATATATATTGTTTTGAAAATAGATCAATCCATATTTAATTCATTAGATAATAAAAAGGCATATATTGGATATACAAAGATGTAATGCCTCGATAAAGGTTGGCGTTCAGCCAGCCGAAATATTGGCAAAATAAATCTTTTATTAAATCCAATATATGCCTTTTTATTATCTAATAAATAAATATATATATATCAAATTTTTCTCCCCATTGAATATAACAAAATATTTTAAAAACTTAATTCTGTTGACGTTATGTGCCGCTGAGTTTGTTGTTGACACACTTTAAATATGTTATAACACCTTGAGATAAAGGTTGGCGTTCAGCCAACTGAAATATTGGTAAAATAAATGATATTTTGATCCACTATATGTCTTTTTAATTAAAAATTAAAACAAATGTAAACAACCAAAGCACTTTATTTAATTTCAAATCTTATTTTATTGGCGTTTTAATGATGTAAGATATTTTCTCCCGTAGAAGGGCTTTCTTGACCGAAAGCTTGAGAGATTTTTAAATAAAAATATTTAAAACTTTTCCCTGAGGGCTTAATGTTCTTATTTTAATAGAAGCACTTGTTACTTAAGCAACATCTAAGCCGCATTATATTGTATTATAAATTACTTTATTTATTATTTACGAACGAAAAATATGTCCAGGGTAGCCTAGTGGACATGACATCTGCCCGGTAAGCGGAACACTGTGGGTTCGATTCCCATCCATGGACACTTTTATTTTTCCGTTTATCATTACTCTTCACAATTCATCCTTTCATACCTCATCCCTAAGGTTAGAAATAATCGTTATTTCTCCTTGAAATAAATTGTGATTTTTCGTTGAAAAGAAACACATGCGGGATAATTTTCAAATGTCGTTTTATAATCGCAAGCTGTATTATATTGTATTATAAACATCTATCCTACAAGTTCTCCATAAAACTGAGAAATTTCCTGGTTTCTCTAATACAATATATAGGCACAACATACTAACTACCCAATATACATAGTGTGATCAATAATTTAAAGGAATGCTAAATATTTAAAGAAATATAAAAGTATAATAAAGTTTTATTTCAAATTTATCAAAATAATCACCGTCACTATCTATACACTTGTTCCATCTTTTTTCCTGATATCAAAACACCTCTGAAAATCCTCATCTTTCAGGCTTTTCAAAATATTCTTCGTATTCTCCTTTATTTCAAGTATTGAGTCAAATCGACGTTCTTTTAAGACTTTATTGATTTTAGGGTAAAGGAAAAAGTCGTTGGGAGCAAGTTCAGGAGAATAGGGTGGCTGGGGTAGTAAAGCAATTCTGTGTTTAGCCAAATAGAGTTGTACAGTGACAGCCGTATGTGGCCGTGCGTTGTCATGATGCAAGAGCCAATTTTTCTGATGCCATTTTTCGGGTCGCTTCTGACGCACAGCCTCCCTTAAACGTTGTAATACATCAAGATAGTAATGTTGATTAATGGTCTGACCCTCGGGCACGAATTCATAGTGTACCAATCCCTTTACATCAAAGAAAGTGATAAGAAAACACTTAAGCTTCGATTTGATCATCCTTGCTTTCTTGAATCTTGGTTCTCCAGGCTATAGCCACTGGCTTGATTGCCTCTTAGTCTCGGGATCATATCCGTACACCCATGTTTCATCTCCCGTGATAACATTTTTGAGTCAATGGATATCATAATTAAACATTTCGACCATGTTTTGCACGTTTCTTTGCGATGGAAGGTGAAGGAATAATTAATTCCTTTAAAACGGTCTTGGCCTTGCAAACTACAACGTGTGATCAATAATTTCTTGTACAAATTTTTATTTTCAAGCTTTCGGACTTGTCAGTCCTTCAACAGGATTATCACGTTAACAAAATATGATGGAAATATAAGTTCAACATAGAACCAAATTATTGTACTTGTAGTATGTTGTATAGATATACGGTAATTATTCTACCAAAGTATGTGTACCACACCAACGATTCACGTATCGAATCAGAGAAGTAATTCTTTCATCACCATACTTAGAAGTACACGACAGGATACTCACTAGTACCTCGTATCAACAATACACTTACCTAATCAGAGGAGAGAAGGTATAATGTATTGGAAAGCTTCTCCACGCATGCGTCAATTACAAAACTCTCCATTGGAGAAATAGCTTATAACTTCACTGAATTCCCAGTTGAGATTAGAGGGAAGTTTCTAAGGTAAAAATTGGGAGGGATTAGCAGTCAGTTAGAACAAGCATCCCGGAGGGAATTGGAAAAACCTTGGTAATCTCTTTGAACTGGCTAAGTCTCTCTGCTATTTCTGGAGACTTCCTCCTCAGTAGGCCGGCCCTTCGTATGGCTTGATGCCCCCGATGCTGTTCAAGATGATGTAATGGCAATTCCTTCAATTCATCTTCTCCAAGATGGCGGATATCGTGAGAGGAGTGTCTAAAATCCCATACTAAAATAAGCAAACAACGCCTTTCTGCTAGATCTGTCTTCATCCCGCCTACCATCTTTATTATAACTTTGTTGAATTAATATATCTGCTTTCTTGATTTCGATCATTTCTGGCACTTCATTGAAATTCCCTCAATTATAATTAAAATATAATTAAGAAAAAGGCATCTCCTTATCGTGCAACTAAAAGTTGCTGATGGCTTGCGCCATATATCGGAATAAATATCAACTATTCATTCATTTTTAATTATTCCAGAATTATCCAACTACCCATTCTTGATTAATCAAGAAAAGCTATCCACGGACGTGTTTCGGGCTGTTGGCCCTCGTCAGCGTGGTTCAAGCTGTACCTCAATAATTGTTTTAAGCACATTAAAATTTTATTTTATTACTTCCTGTTCAGAGCTAAATTTATATGAAGATCTGAGGTCTCAAAGGTCTATGAGCACATATATATAACGCAAGCTGTCGTGATCTCGGAAGTCCACTAATAAGGGAGAAATATTATTCCACGGTGTTGAAACTTTGTAGGGTCATCCACCTTGATTCCAGTTTCCCACACGTTTCCCGAGCGGGTTTCCATAATCAAATTAAATATAAAATAAACCATAACAACGTTACAAAAGGAATGATACTATAAAAGGAATGATACTAGAGTATATAATCTGTTTAAAATAAATTTAAAATATCATAGAGTATTTTAAATAAATAGAGGGGCGCATCAAACATAATGCAACACTTCCCCCTCTACAGAGGTTGTTACGTCTTCGTTAATGACCACATCTATTCTCTCATAATAAGGCTTGAAGTCTTGAAACATGAACTATCAGCAGGTCTTGGGCCGGATTATCTTTCAGTTTTATTAGATAATTGACGCTAGACATCTTTAGTATTCTATGTAGACCAAAATATTTCCTAAATAGGTTTCACATTTTCCTAATTGGTCTCCAAACTGCCACTGAATCTCTTGGTTCATAGCTTCTCTCCTTGTGTTTATTGTGATAATTCTTTTTCATTTTATCTTGAGTCTTCTCTGTGTTGTTAATAACTATTTTTATTTTCCTACTTATTTTATCCAAGTATTTTTTTTTTGTATTCCTCATAATTATCTATGCTGGGGTCCACTGAGATATTCCCTTAGTCCAAAAGGGACATGGCTTCTCTTCCAAACAACAAGAAAAATGGAGAGTAGCCCGTAGTTTCTTGGATCTTCGTGTTGTACGCATGGGTAATAAATGGAAGCATCTTGATCCCAATTTTTCTGAACGGTGTTCACATACATGCTAATCATGTTAATTAGTGTTCTATTCAGTCGTTCTGTTAATCCATTAGTCTGAGGGTGGTAGCTCGTTGTAAAACAATGTTTATTCTTGCACATTTTCATCACCTCATTCATTAAATTGCTTGTAAACTGTGAACCCCTGTCGCTAATAAAAACTGGATCTCCATGACGCAGGAAAATATCTTCGATTAGAAATTTGGAAACTTCTTCTACAGTTGCTGCCGAGACTGTCTTTGTTTCTGCATACCTGGTGTCCGTCAGCACAAATACCCTTTTTTCAAATATTTATCGTAGATATCAAGGGACCAACGAAGTCAATCCCGATTCGCTCAAAATGATATTTAGAAGGGGAGAAATCATGAGTGAATACCACAACCATATGCTGAATGGTCATCTGGGCGTCGCCATAAACACATACCGAATGAAAAATAAATACTATTGGCCTTCCTTTCTGAAATATGTTTCAGAATTTGTAAAGACATATTTTTTCCAAAGTAGGAAAATTTCAAATCAGATTGGATGGCTGTAAAAGTCTAGAAAGCAACTTATTTGAATCAGACGTGTATGTATGTAGTGTGGGTGTGTCTATAAGAATGGGAATTTTGGAAAGGTAATCTTCTCCAAGTTTTAGAAAATAGAAAAGATTTAATATATCAATTCTGTGAAATAAGTTGAAGCTGAAGAATAAGCAAGGAGAGTCCATCCAATAAGTTTCCAAAGAGTATTGTATGTCTTTTAACCCCCATAAGTGATATTGTCAAAGATACTGAGGTTTAAGAGGATAACTTGGGATTGGTACACTAGAAATGCAGACTGAAAATGGTAACAGAGTGTATAAATAAGTGGTGCTTAGTCTATCAAAATTTGAATTCTGCAAATCCTAGAAAGATAATTAATATCCTGAAGAAAACAAAAGCTTTGTAGGGGACATGTAGAAATTATTGTTTTGTATTTCTATTTTATGTAAATTTTATTTGCTTTTTAAAATTCATATTTTTTGTTGCAAATATGCAAATTTTAATTATCTAATTTATATATATATTTTCTATTTAATTGGATTCATTATTTTTTTGTTGTTTTTGTCTGAATATAATAATAATAACAAGGTATAATCTTAGTGATAACAATAAAACAAAACTTGATTTTGCAAGAAATGTTTATGTGGATTATTGTTAATTAACCACCATAGCTTCATTCATGTGGTATATCTAAGATATACGAAAGATAGAAACCTCTGATATTCAAGCAATATTTAAAAAACGGCCTTCGAGGAAAAGTTTCTCTTCTTATTTACATATTCTCTCAAGGGTATTATACACCCTTCTACAGGAGTATATGACAGAAGATATTCGGGTAAAATGGAAGTATGAAGGAGAGAAGTGTGAGAATAATCCTGTGAGTTCAGTGAAAAAAAATCGTACACATTCTATGTTTCTTTAATAAAATGAACATATCCTTTAAGATGTATACATTGATTAATAAACAAAAATTTCCGTTATTTTTTTTTGTGTCAACTGTCAAGTATAGAGCTAAAATTATTTTTTGTTTATTAAATGCTAATCTTCTCTCTTATCATTCCAATTTTAGTATATATACCGCCGAACAAGCGTGTATTTATTAAATGGTAATCACTATATATCTTTGAGAATGTCCAATAAAGAATTGGCCTTCAATCAGAATGACATTTTGGAAGAAGAGTTCTAGAAGATGTCTAGAAGAAGGTATCCCCAGATTGAAGGCCACCTATCCCTCTCATCTAGGTCACCCACGCCCAACTGTATCGACTGAAGAAGAACAATGAATTAGTAATGAGATCCAATCTTCCCACATTTGGAGCCAGGTGATTGTCTTGAAGTATTTATTGGAGATTTGCCATCGTCCTGGATTTAGATCGATGCTGGGGAGAAAGTTTTTTCAATTTAATAAAATATTTATAAAATAAAGCTGGCTTCAATATTAACTGATCTACTTGTAACTATGGTTCCCATAGTTGGCCGGGTTACCTTAGGATTACCAGGATTAGAACGATACAAGTTTATGTGCAGTATATCAGTCACAATGTCCGACTGAAGGTAGCAGAACATCTGACTCTCTTCTTGAACATCTAGATTATATTGCCATCGGGCTGTGCATGTAATTGGTCACCTAATTAGTCACAAATTCTTCGACATTATCATCAAACATGTTTCGAACATGAACTCCCCAAATGGCAGGGATCTGTCTAGATTCAAGGCGGCTTTAAGCTCCTGATCCGGACGTGCCCTCGGAGAAGGCTACGTCGATTGTATATATCTCTCTTCATTCCTACCATTATTATTACCTTATAACTCCCTTTGAGTGTAAAGATTGACGAGATGTCAATAAAGTTGTTTAATTGTCAAAAATTGTCACAAGTTGCTTTTTACACAGATGCTAATAAAAAAGGGATATACTATAGTATTTCAGCATATCATTTGTATTAAACAATTAAAAATGTATCCGGAGATGAGTTTATTTTTATTTTAAAACCATCTCAAGCTTTCAGGAATCTCTGTCCTTCTACAGGAGAACTTATATAATGAATATAACGCTGTCTAATGCCAAGTTTAACATCAGGCGGTGTTTTATTCATTATATAAGTTCTCCTGTAAAAAGACAAAGATACCCAAAAGCTTGAAATGGTTTTAAAATAAAAAGCTCATATCTGGAAACATTTTTAATTGTTTAATTAATGTCCAGGATATTTAAATCAATTGACATCATTTGTATTCAAAGTTTATGCGATATGTTTTTGGGGATGCTGTTTGTTTTACAAGATGGTGTATAGATACCTCTAGTGAATAAACCAGGCTTCGCTCGGTTTATTTTACCCGAGAGAAAATTTGCCTAACAAATATTTGTTATACAATATTTGCAGGGCTATCATCCACTCCCTACTGAATCCATTATTGTCAAGATAATATTTGTTACTCTTCTCCAATAAAACCATTGAGAAATTTTACATGTAGGTAGCTGAATATATAGATTAACATATAAGCTATTCGCTTTTTGCGTGTTTAAATAATATATATATATATTGTAATATATTCCAATATCTACCTACTAGTAGAAAAGCCCGTCCAAGGACGGGATCGGCTAGAGCAGGTGGATTCCTAATTCTATTTCTCACATTCCTTTTTGATACTTAATAATATGTAATCGGAAGTGTTCGAGGTAAAATAACGTTCATGGTCTGTCAGGGATCGATCCCCTTCCGAGCGTTGCAACATTTTACCTTTCGGGTCATTTTATTGATATTTTTTTAATTAACATTTTTACTTTAAAAGAGGTGAACTTACAATGAATAAATTTCTTTGTAAACAACATTTTTGGTGAAGCAAGCTGAACTATTTTCAAGAAGCCTTCCTTGCTTGCTTCCGTGGATTATTTTTATTTTAACACACTTAGAGCTTTTCACCCTAGAAAAAGCAACATATAACTGACCATGGCTAAAAACTGGTTCAGGTAAATAGATGCCAACCATTTCAAGGGTTTGGCCTTGTGATTTATTTATTGTCATAGCGAAGACTAATTTTACAGGGAACTGTCCCCTTCTGAGAATGAAAGGAATCTCAGAATGTATTGGGGCCAAGTAAACTCTCGGAATAAATACAGATTGATCTACTGCAGTGCCAGTCCGAACTTTTGCAATAATTAAATTAGGTAACAATTTAGTTACTACTAATCTCGTCCCGTTACAAAGACCTCGCTTTGTGTTTAAGTTTCGAAGAAGCATTATGATTGCTCCAACTTATAGCTTCAGCTTATGAAGTGGCATTCCCGAAGGGTTAAGGCTGTTGAGAAATACTGGTGGATAGCTCTCATTATCTTCAGGTGTCGCATCATCTATTGAGTCTGAGCTGAAATATGTTATGGAGTCACCTTCAAGGATATCTAAAACTCGGTTGTTGATATCATCAACATCCACATTTCTGGGACAAAGTATAGCCTTATCGGTATACTGTTCAAAGTCAGAAGGAAGCAATTTATCTCCATAAATTTCTTTGACTAAATCGCCATTGCAAACCATTTCAGATGGTATTTCAAATGTATCGGAGTCTAAGCCAAGATCATTTGTTAGCTCGCCATTTCCAAGCTTTAAAAGCCAGGCACTAAACTCTGGGTCAATTGACCTAATATTATTGTCTAATTTCAAAATATTAAATTTTTTCCATAGAGGATGAAATTTAATACTTGAATCTACAATTGCAGCTTGAGTTCCATGTGGAACAACAGGCAAAGTCTGTCGGAAGTCCCCTCCAAAGACAATGGTTTTACCACCAAGTGGTTTATCATTTTGCATGATTTCTTTCATGGCATTAATGCATCTAAGAACATCTTTTGGTGCCATGATAGCTTCATCATAAATAATGACATTTGCATGATCATCATTGCAACATGATCATCATTTTCAGGATGCAATGCACCTGAGTGGTGATAAATCTGTCCGTTGATTCGGAAACAATAGGGCCCATATCTAGGAGGAGGTGCAAGGTTTGCTCCCATTGAAGCGAATGCTAGGGCACTGTTGACGGAACGGATGTTTTCCATGAAGTTCTTTGAAAGTTGATGCTTTCCAGTCATTAAACTTTCAAGTAGTTCAGAGGTTTGAATCGGTTCAAGTTCGACTTTTCCTTTGGAACAGCATTTATGAAAAGTTTTACTGTATGTCGTTTGTTCCAATTCGAAATACTTTGCTCTACATTTTGGGCAAACTTGATCAAGTTGGCCACAAAGGTGCAGGGGAATTTGATCTTCCTCGAAACATGTCCCTGTTGGCAAAGGTAGATTATCTCCCTGTCGAATTCTTTGCATCCTCAGCCTACTGTTTTCCCTTTGAAGGGCTCTTTGATTTTCGCTCATATTCATTCGGTATTGCCGTTGTTGTTCATTATGCCGTTCTCTTACGGGTGAATTTAAACGTCTTTGTCGCTGCTGTTCAATACGACGTTGCTTTGCTTCGATGGCCTCAACAATAGAAAGGGCTCTTTTAGGTGACATTGTTTATAAAAATAAAATAATCAAGCTAAATTAAAAAAATAAAATTATTTAAAAAATATTATTCCTCAAATATTCCCCGAATAAATTGCCGAAAGCAAAAAATGACTAATAAGGTCAGAATAGAATAAAATAAAGGATGAAAACAAAAACCAAACAGACCTACAGCCGGCCACGTCACTTAACTACGTAACTTGAACACGTGACACAGAATGGACCAATCCTATTCGGCTTCAACGAACAGACGCTTTATTATATGTGATATCCTTATGTGTTATATAGTTTTAGTGTAATTGCCAATGTGACAGAAATAAAATTTCGAGTGAGTGACAGTCGGCGCCTGTAGAGGAAAAAGGTCCGAAAAACAAGTCGGGTCCCCAGGTGTGCCCCTTTCTTACTCAAACAGATTAGTCCGCTTTGAGACACGAGGATTGACAGACCCCTCTAGACAGATCTCCCCTGACCGGTGTCGGCTTCACTTACTCTCTCGCCATCTCTATGGAGGCATCCAACATGTCTCGTCCTTTTGTGTAATCCCAATCACGCCTGAACCCACTCTAATCATGTACATAGTAACCTTTATTTTATATTTAAAATATTTCATATAACTAATTAAATAAATATTTAAAGTAATTGGGAGCCTATTTAATTATTTTTCAATCGACAAGATCGTAAATCACTATATAGTTTCTGGAGATGAGTTTCTTTTTATTTTAAATCCATCTCAAGCTTTAGGGCATCTTTGTCCTTCCACAGGAGAACATATATAATGAATAAATATTTTGTATATAAAAATAGTATTTATCATTAATTTATTAACGTGATACTCCCGCTGAAGAACTGACAAGTCCGAAAGCTTGTAAATAAAAAGTTGAACAAGAAACTTAGCCCTGGAAGCTTTATTTATTTTATAATACTGTCTCTATATATACTACAGAATCTCTAGCGAGAAGAGATGGCATATTCTATTTTATAATACATTATAATGCGGCTTATGATTGTAAAACGACATTTGAAAATTATCCCACATATGTTTCTTTTAAACGATTATAAATTACTTTATATTATACTAGACGAATGACCCAGGCAACGCCCGGGTTTACACGATTAAATGTAGTATTTAAACACATAAAACATAGCAAATATAGCAAGAGCAGTTATTTTAAACGGTGAATTAGATCAGTTATAACAGAAAATGAAAATATATATGTAAATATGTGAAATAGTTATAAATTAGAAAACCTGTAAATATAGCCTGCCGGCGGCGCGCGCCCGTTGGCTGCCGGCGAGCACATGACTTCCCTGTGCGCGCGCATGGCAGTCGGCGAGGGCCCACGCGACCGCGGCGTCCTGCCG
This sequence comes from Cordylochernes scorpioides, assembly GCA_030710605.1. Taxonomy (NCBI): domain Eukaryota; kingdom Metazoa; phylum Arthropoda; class Arachnida; order Pseudoscorpiones; family Chernetidae; genus Cordylochernes; species Cordylochernes scorpioides. Next base: position 66,806,006 of record CP092881.1, on the reverse strand, counting down.
GCGGCGCGCGCCCGAGTGTTCTAGAGGGCGCTGCTCGTGAGCTAAGTAGACAGCCATGCGCGCACAGGGAGGTCACGTGCTCGCCGGCAGCCAACGGGCGCGCGCCGCCGTCAGATCGCCCGCGTTCTAGAGGGCGCTGCTCGTGAGCTAAGTAGAATAATTTGAATATATAGTTTTAATAATTTATTTATATATTTTTTAAAATAGCCTATCGTCATCCCCGTTATTTTTTACCTATGTATGGAAATTTTGGTTTGAATTAGTGAACTACTGCGAATTTGTATACCGGTCATACAAACCAACAAACCAACAGACAAACATACAAACATTCATTTTTATATATATAGATTTACGAACGGAAAAATATGTCCAGGGTAGCCTAGTGGACATGGCATCTGGCCGGTAAGCGGGACACTGTGGGTTCGATTCCCATTCCTGGACACTTTTATTTTTCCGTTTATCATTACTCTTCACAATTCATCCTTTCATACTTCATCCCTAAGGGGTTAGAAATAATCGTTATTTCTCCTTAAAAATAAATTTAGATTTTTCGTTTAAAAGAAACATGCGGGATAATTTTCAAATGTCGTTTTACAATATTATATTTTGTTACTATTTCTCTTTTAAAAAAAATACTATCTCTATATTTAACATAGTATCTCTAGCGAGGATGTGATCTTTCAACGCGACTCTGTATCTCCTATGGAATCTTATCCTGACTAGGACCGCCTAGAATCATATGGCCACCCAGACCTTTCAATCCATAAGCCGGCATGCAGCCATACCTTCACTGCTATCTCGTTCATAACCCAATAAACGGTATCCAGATGTCTGGATTTTGTCCTTGAAAAAAACGTTCAAGGTTTCTCTAGCATCCTGGCGTCTACCAAGACATGTCTCTATAAGTATCATCTCAACATTGAACTGAGAGTTCTTGTCTTTGTCTGGAGGAGGACAAGATGGAAGAGTCTCTCTTCCTGAGGACAGTTTTTTTTTTTTTAATATATTTTTATCACAAAATTGTATTTAATCACATTTATCTTTGTTTAATTTATCTTTGATTTTTGTAACAATTTACTAAGAATGTCAATAAAATATATTGAATTGTCAATTGTATAGCGCTGAGCTGTAGTCATCTGAAAGAATTTATATACTGGTGACCTTTAGCCACAGAAAAATATGAAGAGCTATCTACTCTGCCCAGCAGGGACCTGGGGAGTCGGTCACCGGTCAGCCCTGTTCACTACTCACAGCTGAGCTCAGTTTCCACATGAGAAGCTTTCTGTGATTTCTCAACGGATCGTGCCACTCGCTCTCCTCCTCTCTTCTTCCACATCAACCACTCCACGTTCTCTTCTCCTGCAATCAGGATTGCTCTTTATTTTAAACCTGTGGAGACTTGTGGAGAATGGTCTATATCCTGAGACAGCTCTAATGAGTTTGTGGGACATCCCCTTACAGAGGTACTTGGGAACATTTGTATATCCGTCTTCCTCTCTACCCTTCCACCTCTCCATCCGTAAACCCTAGATTTGCTCCCTTATCCTTCAGTAAACCTCCTTATTGGTATCTGGGGTCTCCATTGATCTCCCATCATGGCATCCAGCTATCGCCAGTATTTTCACGAACTCATTCCTTTCAATGAGGCTGTGGTACCTTACCCAATGGATTCCTGGTGTTCGCAGCATTCTCTACAACTTCTCCTCAACTTGATACGCCAGCTGTCCTTTCTCCAGATTGATAGCAACTAGGGCCGACATACAATCTGAATAAAGACGATCCGGGCTGATACTTTCCTCGACATACACTCTGAGTACTTCCCTGATCACATCTAGTTCGACTAAGATGAATGTTAATCTTTCTTTAAAATTCAGTTCTCCATTGATAAAGATGACCACTTCAGCACCCGTCTTAGTTCGGGACTTGCTCCTATCAGTGAAGACCTCCGTACCAACCCCATTCGGTACATCAGGACTCCAACCCCACTTTGGTAACCACGGGTTCCATCTCCACTCGAAAGCTTCTAAGTTTATCCCCAGCACGTTTCCTGTCTTAGCGGTTGAATATCTTCTTTCAGCGCCTCTTCCTCCAGCTTCAATCCCAGGGGGACTATCCCAGCGAGGACTAAGAGCGCCTTCGTTGTAAAGAGTTGAAATTCAGGCAAAATAGAGACCGAAGAGTGAACGCTATTTCATAAAGATACGGACAGAAAATGGCTGTCAACTTGGAAAGTACTTCACCAACTTCACCTTTGAATGAGGTAATTGAAAATTTTGCGATTTTCGAAAAAGATCATTATTATAGAGTCTAGTCCACCTTTTGAATTTATATAACGAAAGATAAACATATTTTTACATTTGCAAAAGATGACAAGACCCCATATAAAACAATATACTATTCGTGTTATTTTCTTATTTTTGCTAAAACAACATTTTTTTTCTTTATATCTTTCCGCTGTGTAGAAAATTTATGTAAATGCTAAAGAAAATTCTCAAGAGAGGTATCTTCTTTTTGTAAGTTCTTTCTCCACATTCACCATGGCTTGGAGAGATCCCATGGGAAGAACAATGCAGATATGGTTTGAAATCTGAAAACCTATGATGGCCGTGGACAGAGGGATCACTACTGTAAGAAAATTTTAATTGCTTCTTCACACCAATGTGTATTATGTCTCTCTCTCTCTTTTAAAGTTTACAAATTTTACCAATTCATCGCATTCGTTTATGTTAACATTAACTTTTGAAAGCCCGGAATTCTCGCGTGTAAAGAACTTGTTAAATAATCCTGTCCCATCTAGGAGGATTGATTGCAGGTGATAAGTAGGCCATACGGTCTAAAGATAGAGCGGGTCGATGAGACGACAGCCAGTACTGGACCTGGGTTCCATGGCATCGATTTCTGTGTCGCTGCGGGCAACGCCATGGGATCCTGCACGCAAGCACCGTTTAAACATCACCTGCCCGGCCGTCGCTGCACGATCAATAGAAGGAGATCCTTCCAGTTGTCTGCTTCTTGTTTCCTTATCTAATTCCTTCAAGACGTCGTACAATCCATGATCCTCTTTGGATATAGAGAGTTAGGCTACTTGTACTGTAACTAGGCATGTGGTAGCAAATATATTTGAATTAATTTGGTGGAAATAATTCTTTGGTTACTTACACTTACTGATAAGAATTCAACTTATACAAAATCGGATGAAGCGACAAAAGATGATTTTTTTAACTGCCTTTAATCATGTTTGAATTCTCATTATCTTCTTCTTCTAATATACAAAAGTCAATGTCTGTTTCGCGATAAACTCAAAAACTATTGAACCAATTGGTACCAAATTTTGCATGTCGCTTTTTTTAAAACCTGAGGAAAATTTTCGGCTACATTTTGATTGGTATTTTTGGCTATTTATTTTTTTTAATTTGAAGAACTTTTTTTTACGTGGAGTAAATACAAGGCGAAATAACAACACCAGACCAATTAAGCGATCAATGAGCATTCTGCATTTTTTTCAAGTTGCTTGCGTGCTTTTTTTGAAATATCTTTTTATACGAGTGCTACTTTTTTTTACAAAAGTATTGAGTATTAAGAAAGAAATGTATATTACTAAGTTACGGTAAGTGCACACAATGCATTCTTAAAAAAAAACTTTACAAAATTAGCGTTACTGTATATAAATAATGGCTTTCGTATTTTTTATTAAGTTTTGTTCTGGCCTTTGTTTTTTTAATCTCTTTTCTTTTTAATCGTTTAAAATTCAGTCGCATTCATTAACAAACACATATGTTTGCCTAATTTCCATGTGCTCTTTTATTTTTTACAGAAAAATATTTGAATGCCACTATTTTGGATTAATTTTTTATAAACCTATTTTTTTCTTATTCTTACTGAGAAGATGGGCATCGCATTACTCACTCGACTCAGGCAATTTCAAGGGTTAATGCGCAGGGGCGGGTACCTCGGGGGTTGGGTGGAAAAGCTGCCATCTATTTAAACTATATTGATTTTGAAACAACTAAATCGATTGCAAAAAAATTAAATCAAATACCTAAACACTAATATAATACAATTTTTGCCATCACACACACTTTTTGCCTGTGGTTTATGTTTTACTTCTGTAATGCTATTCTATGGCACTTCAACTCTTTATTATTGATGTATACTTTCAGTATGAAGGAAATTGCACTCGGGGGAATTCTCGGGCGAAGCCGGGTCATTCGTCTAGTTAACAATAAAAAGTAAAAGATTTAAAAACTAAATTGACCTAATTTTCTTCACTTAAACTAATTTGGAAAATAGTTTACAGAAAATCTGAAGAACTGATATTTTATTTGAAAGAACTTCAAAATAACCTAGATTAGCTCAGTCTCCACGTGTGGTGTGAACTCGGGTGAAGTGCATTTTGGGGATACTATAGAAATTCCTCAAACAACATTTCATAAACAAACACGGGTCAAAAAATGAAATTCTCTTTATTGTTAAAAGTCTGTTCTTGAGATTTTTATATTCCCTCTCTCTCTCTCTCTCTCTCTCTCTCTGTCCATCGAACTCACCGTCCGGGTGGTTTCCATGACGTGCGTCAACGCCCACCTCTCTCATGCTCCTGAAGAGCGCTGCCGCCAGCTCCAGATCATCGCAGCTTTGGCGCGTGAAGAAGATGCGTGGATCCTTGATGACCTGAAAATCCCCGAGGAGTCAGCGAAAAACCTGGCATCAGGTTTAAAAGAAGCCCTCGCGGAGCTCCTGGACCAAGCCGACCTCGTCGACATCGCCACCTTCTTCGATGATGCACTGGAGCACACCAGGGTTGCTACTATCGGAAGCCGGGTCGACGCGCGTCGTCTGGACAGAATCCTACTTCCATCAGGCTTCTGCGACCGCGTCACCCAATATCAAACTGTTGACTATGCCTACTCGGACCACCGTGCCGTCCTGATCCAAGTAGGAGACCCAGCTCCTACTAGACTTCCCTGCATCGGAAAGCTGCTACGGTCAGACCTCTTTGTCGAACGAATGGAAACGTTCATCGATGAAATATGGGTAGACCTAGCATATCTCTCACCTCCGATGGTATGGGAACAATGGACCAAGATCAAGGCCAATCTGGTCGCGGAGATACGATCACTCGCGCCTGCCATCGCCGAGTCTGGCAGTGGATACATCGAGAGAGCAAGCCTCTTCCTGAGGCGGAGACTGGAGGACGACACTGCCCGCTCCGACAATCCTCCCTTGTCGGACCTCGGGCGTTCCCTCCGAGCCAGACGTCGCTCTCCCTCCACCTTCACCGACGACGACGGCAACGCCATCTCCGGGGGCCAGCTTAGGCGTTTCCGTCTGGAGCGCTTAAGCAGTCGCTTCGCTCAGGTTACAAGCTCGGAAGAAGCCATCGCAGATTTCCTAGCTGAAGTGACACCCCTGGAGTTCGACGAGTGGGACCAGCTCTTTCTCGCCGACATCTCCCGCGACCAGATAGTGGCAGCCATCCACCGCCTGCCAAACGGCCGTGCCTCGGGATGGGACGTTTTATCCTGCGAGTTTGTCAAAGCCTTCGAAGAATGCTTCGCCGAAGTTCTTTGGCAAGTCTTCGAGGCTTCTCGACTCCGCGGGGCCTAGCCTCCATCTTCAAGGCGCAGGAAAGTCATCCTGCTGCCGAAGTCGTACGGTTGTCCGGGTCTACAGGCATTTCTCCCTATCATCCTCCCAACGACCGACTATAGGGTCCTCAGCGGCGTCTTATGGGCCGTCTGTGCCGTCATCTGCCAGACCTCATGCCCAAGTGTCAGACCTACGCCGTTCCAGGACGGTCATCCTCCTGGAACATCGCGCGAGTGTGTGACGAAACCGCCGGGGCATCCAGACATGACACGCCGCTGGCTGTCATCTTTTTGGACCTGAAGTCAGCTTTCGACACCCTGAGTAGGATCTACCTGTTCGCCCTGCCGGAGATTCTGGGTTTACCATCTACCTTCCTAGGGTGGATTGCTGTCCTCTACGGGGAAGCAGACGCCTCCATCCGGGTCGGAAATGTATACACCAAGGCCTCCCCGCTTCTCAACGGGGTGAGGCAGGGCTGCCGTCTCAGCGTCGCGCTCTTTAGCATCGAAGTTGGATCTCTGCTACGCCGCCTCGAGAGGATCTTGGGCAGCGGCAGCGTGGTCGCCTATGCGGATGACATCGTACTCTTCATCAGGGACGACGCTCAGTTTAAGCTCGTGCCCCTGACCTTCGAAGTGTTCCGCATGTCCTCCGGGGTGGCTGTCAACTTCAGGAAGAGCTGTGGGCTCTGGTGCGGTTCCTGGAAACACCGGACGGATTCTTCTCTGGGAATCTCCTGGACGTCCAAGGCGCTGACCATCTTGGACTGTACCATCAACGCCGTCGCCTCCCAGGCCTCACACCTGATGGGGCTGCTGGAGCGAGCCATCGCGAGGTCGTCACCCTTCAACCGCGGCCTGTCGCTGTTGTTTTTGCCCAGGCGGCCGACAGCCTGGTCCTGGGTTCCATCCTGCACCACCTCCATGGCTACGTTCCACCTGAAACCACCATCGGCTGGCTGCAGGCGCGGCTGGCGCGCTTCGTGTGGGGTACGAGCCGAGTCTCGTGGCTCCCAGGGCGCATCCTTGCTCGTCCAGTCTCGGGGGGGTGGCGTCGGTCTGCTTGACATCGCGGGTCAGCTTCGGCTCGCCTGCCTGAAGGGAGTCCAGGCCTCACTGCGCGGCGCCGCAAACGGCTACTCTCGGCTAGTCCTCAGCCGGGCGTGAATTACACCGCCGGCTCCTGACTTATGGTTCTCGCCTAGGAAGAGACTGCTGAGCATGTGGGAGGCCGCGTCAAGTGTCCTCGAGCTAGATCACAGGGTTCCTGTGCATTCGAGGTGGCAACAAGTTCCTTCCGCCACCAGAGGGTTTTTGGCTCCCGAGCGCTGGTTACAGACGACTGTCGGGGCGCCCCTGCTATAGCGCGTTCAACGCGGGCCGCGCTCCTGGACGTGCAGCATCTGGGGGCCTTTTGCCAACGTCTCCTGCGGGAAAACGCCAGCTCCAGCTCATGCAGAGTACGAAGCGGACACCATCGTCCTGCGGGGATCAGCGACCCCCATTACCCATCTTGCCAGCCAAAGGGCCCGTCGGGCACTGGACTCGGCACGGCTGCAGGAGCAATGACAATGCACGACTTCGTGTTGTTCATATTGTCCTTGACCTTTCTCGATACAGAGAATATTTATCTGTTGCCCTGATCCGAACATTCTCCAGATCTTTCATCAATTGAAAACACCTGATTCATGGTCCTGAGAAATTGGCACGCCACCCTTATCTAACCAGGTTGAAGTACTTTTGCGTAGAGTTGAAGTCACATGACTATACACTGTACCTTCAACTGCCATCCAAATTGCGTTCAATTATATACATATCTGTATTAGAACTGTTATTTCAGACAAGGACAGTTACTCTGGGTACTGATCTGCTACATTATCATTTAAAATTACTTGCGAATTTAATCAATACTTCCTCTAACTGGCCGAAGTGTCTATTTTTCACAGAAATACTTCCCCTAGAGTTATTGACTATTAGTTAACTAAATATTATATTATTTGCAATATTTCTTTCTGTATAAATTTTGATGAACAGCAGTATATATATTTTAATCACAGTAAATTTCCAGAAACTTAAGAGAGAATTTTATATATGTTTAAAATGCAAAAAGAAGATTCAGTTTGCTCTAAATTATCAGAATATAGTCTTGGTGTATTATAACAAAAGAGTATAGATCTTGCATTGAGAGGATGCTGCCAATTTCATGCTGATCTCACCTATCAATTTGGATTATTTTTATAGAGGACAGAAAATCCTGATTTCTAAGTCTCTACAGAAATATATTTTAAAAATATATATATACAGTTAAACCTGTCTATAACGCTCCCTCTAAATAACGCCTCCCTCTCTATAGCGCCCGAATTATACATAGTATGGTGCGATTTACATTGAAGGTTACCTGTCTATAGCACCCTCTCTCTATAGCACCCTATTTTTGTGAGTCCCAAGAGAGGCGATATAGACAGGTTTAACTGTATCAATAAGTCGTTTTTAGATCGATAAAAGCTAGAGTTAGAGTAAAAGAGTCAATATGAGGGTTAGGAATCTCCCAAGAGATTAAAAGGATGGTGTCGTCCTATTTAAAATGCCTTAAGGAAAGAAAATCCAAGGATAAACCTTTGATGCCCATTGAAATATCAATCAGATCATGGCAAAAAGTGATATGGTATTTATTTTATCAAAAAGGAATGCGGTATCTAATTTCAATTTATGATTTTTACTTTTAAGTTCTCTCTCTCTGGTAGGGTTTGTAAAATGGTTATTTCTGGGTATCAGGGTAGCTAGCTATTCCTAGTACACAGAATATCTCTTTTACAAAACCTAACTGCTCAAAAATTAGCAAGTCATCTTAAATTCAATTTTGCTTTATATAGAACATCTGGGAATGTTCGAAGAGATCATGGAACCCAATTCCTAAAAGATATTTGTTACAAATTTCAAAATTTTCTTAGGAATGGTCTTTTAAACATATCACTTCCAGCCCAATATACAATATAAACAAAGTAGGTTTTAAAGAAAAATTCAAGATTATAAAGCAAGGGCTTCAGAAAGAATAAAATTATTATTTTTCGCTTAAAGACTATAGGACAATGCCTTTGGAAAATAATTTCAGCCCATCTGAGCTACTTTTGGAATGACCCCTTTGAAATTCTGTTCAAACCTTAGAGAATAGTAATATCAATATACTTGGCCTTCAAAGTCTTAAAAGTAAAAAATAAAAAAATGAGAAGCGGCTTTATGGGAAAATACATTATGTCCATAGTTTGTCTTTTATTCATCAAGAGGACAATATTTGGATTCTAGATATACAGATAGAGGAAAAATCTTTATAAATTTAAATAGCCACGCTTCTTTGGGATAAAACTTCCAAGGAAAGGCTAGAAAAAAAAACGATTTCAAATCACACCTCCACCAGATACTGATAGGACTAAGGAGGCTTCTGATGATGATTTCCCAAGCCTTTCAGCGCCGGTTTTCTGTTCAAGAGTTGGAAGTATGCAAGGTGAGGACCAGCGCCAATACAAGGAAGATGCGGAATGCCTCCCTTCAATACCAGTTTACTTAAAGATACAGAAAGATAGTAAAGAAAACTCACAGAGTAAGTTTCTTATTTAAATAAAAGGAGGAGATGTGCAGTTAACGAGCTCTAGGATGGTAGAGTTTTTATCATTGTAACATGGAACAGTATAATCATATGTGTTGGAAAAGAAGGAGTTCGAGGCAGCCAATCGGAGACCGACGGAGGGGGCTACGGGGATGCAGCGGCTGGAATGAGGAAAACAAAAACAGAAGAACTTTTAAACAACTTTTGAACGGAAAGATTTACCCTGATCCCCGATTCTTTTAGTTTAAATACATTTAAATATATAATTCATTAAATAATCCTTTACTATTTTCTTTATTGATAATAAATATAATTTTACCTCCTGTTTTCGTCTTATATATTTAAAATTGGTACAAATTGGATTGGAATATTTTGAATTAATTGGATCAACCACCAAGAGAAAAGTACTTTAAATTGCGAGCAAGATATTTGGGTCATTAGGAGTTGCTTGTCCTGTGACTTTAATTCCCAAGCTGATATTACAGGAAACTTGGACACAAAAGTTGACGTGGGACGAAGTCCTACCTGGATGCTTAGTACAAAGATTTTGGAAGTGGTTTAGCAAACTGAAGCACTTGCCTAACATAGAAAATCCTAGATGGCTCTGTTTTAAGGACTCCTATGTAGATAAAACCACTCTCCACATCTTTTGCGACGCCAGTCAGTTTGCCTATGCAACCTGTATTTTCCTCCCTATTGAAAAGGAAGATAGAGTGGACATCCAATTAATACAGGCTCGAACACGAGTAGCTCCACTGAAGAAACTCACCATCCCAAAATTGGAGCTTTTGGCTTGTCTGATTGGAGCTCGTTTAGCAGCTAACGTCATACAAAACCTGGAATTTGAGGAAATTCCAAGATTTTATTGGACCGATTCGACCAATGCTCTCTGTTGGATTCAAAGGGAAAACAACTGGGCAGCCTTTGTAATGAACTGTGTTAAGGAAATTCATAATCTTAGCTCCCCGAATCTTGGCGCCACATACCAGGCCGATTAAACCCGGCAAACCTCTCATTTCGGGGATGTTCAGCAGAAACACTTAAGGAGATAATATGGTATATATAGGAGGGAACTGCATGGTTAAAGGTATCTCAAGAAAAGTGGCCCAAATCGACCATTATCCCTGATTTGGAGATTGTTTATTCTGAAAGGTGCAAGACCATCCTGAACAACTTGTGTGCGACAAGAGAAAATGAAAATTTATTTGAACGTTATTCCAATTTTTTTTAGAATAGTACGAATTACCGCCTGGATATACAGATTCTTCAACAACGCCAAAATTGATAGAAGAAAGATAATTTCAGAAGATCTCAGTACAGAAGAAATCACTAAGTCAGAAATAATACTGATGAGACTTATCCAGAGAGAATCGTTTTCAGGGTATGAGGATAAGAAACTACAAGGCTTTAAGGCTGAGAATAAAAATTAAAATTTGCAGAAGCGAAGATTTCGCTAATTTTAGAATGTCCATTTTATTGCCCTCAGATCACTTCTTGGTCTCTTTGCTCATCAGGTGGAACCATAAAACCCACGGGCACGCCGGTCTACAAACACTCCTTGGTATTCTGAGAGAAAACTATTGGATACTAAGATCCAGGAAAACCGTCAAGAAGATCCTCAATCAATGCATTCGCTGTAAACGATTCACCGCAACACCATCTACCATCGAATCAACTTGATTACCAGAAGACAGAGTACGAGATGCTGCAGTTTTCGAAATAGTAGGAGTTGATCTAACTGGGCACCTTATCTTAAAGAATAAGAAGAAAGCATGGATTGTCATATTCACATGCGCAGTGTATAGAGGAGTTCATCTGGAACTTGTGACATCTTTGTCTATGGAAGCCTTTCTCCAAGCTTTCCGCCAATTTATTGCTCGAAGAGGCTGACCCTTGGTTGTATATTCAGATAACGGGACTAATTTCCGATGCACGGCTAATACGTTAAAGAAGATTGATTTTTCGAGATTAAAATGTGATCCCACATTGAAAAACATCACCTGGAAATTCATACCGCCAGGTGCTCCTTGGTGGGGTGGATGGTGGGAGCGTTTAATTGGAATGATGAAACATTTGCTCTTTAGGATTCTCGGTCAAACCTCTTTGGGATATGAAAAACTGTCCACGGTAATGTATGATGTCGAAAGCTTGATGAACTCACGCCCCCTGACCTACCTAACTGAAGAAAGTGAGGATCTCGTTCCATTGACACCTTCGTTGTTCTTACATGAGGTACCAGACCTGGACTTGATTGATAACCAGACCCTTTCCCGCAAATATCAATATATCAAACGTGTACGAGAAGATCTTAGAGAGCGATTTCGTATTGAATATTTTGGATTCCTGAGACAAGAAACGAGACGCCTGAAGACAACCATACCATTCAAGGTGGAAAACATGGTGCTCATTGGACAAGAGAGTTTAAAGAGACTGCACTGGCCGTTAGCCAGAATAATCCAACTCTATCCAGGAAAAGACAGACTTGTGAGGGTTGAGAAAGTGGAAACTTCATCAGGTGATAAATACGATCTATTCAAAAGCTCTACTATTTAGAGATAACGACCATGATAAGATGTCGAGACCCTCTGACGGAGTGATCTCCCACACAAGAAGTTCGATTGAAACCTGAAGAGGACCTTTGATTTCACAACAAGAGCAACATCACATTGTAACCCCGAATGTTGTGTTAAGATATGGACGACACATCTAGAGACCCAACAGATTGGATCTACTGAACTTTTCCTTTCCATGTTTGAGTCGTTGAGGCGCCAACTCAAAGGTGGGAGGAATGTTGGAATAGAAGGAGTTCGAGGCAGCCAATGGGAGACCGAGAGGGCTACGGGGATGCAGCGACTGGAATGGGGAAAACAAAAACAGAAAAACTTGTAAACAACTTTCGAACGGAAATATTTACCCTGATCCCAGATTCTTTTAGTTTAAATACATTTAAATATATAATTCATTATTAAATAATCCTTTACTATTTTCATAATTGATAATAAATATAATTTTCCCTCCTGTTTTCGTTGTATATTTTAAAAAGTGGTACAAGCAGCGACACTTCGGCTTTGAACCTTCAACCCCGCCGACCCAGAATAGAGGGGAGTGACTCCCTCTATAGATCATCCACAACACAGAGTGGCTGTGAAATCACAACAATATGCATAATTAGTCTTGCCTAGTGAATAAAACGCAACGCCTTCTTTACAAAATTTCTAATGATCGCTTTAAGCGTTGAAAGAGCCAAAGGATGATTCTCTTGTATTATAAATACTAGTTAGACATTTATATTTGAAAAAAAAAGGATAAATATAAAAAATAATAGAAATTCTAATATAGCATAAAGATATGTCAAAATGAGACCATCTAAGATTGGGTAAAATTAAACCTATCTTTGAAATCCTTCCTGATCAAATAAAATTGTCCCTCTTTTTAAAATCGGCTTGCAAAAAAAAAATCCTTAAATTGTAGATTAATATTTGATCTTTTGAAAAAGTTTCTAAACGCAAAGTATTAAATAATATGATGCACTTTATCTTCGAAATGTCTTTACATAATTATTAATACTTTATGGTGAATATTTTGATATCAACGAAAAATATTCATAGAAGAGTCTTCAAAATAAAACAAGAAGTTTTTTTAAAAAGTACAAACGGCAGTCGTGACCTATCATCGATCTTTCTTGTAGGACGGTAAAAATGGCTGACAAACACGATCAGATGTATAAGGTTGCAAATGACTTAAATCAAAAGGGTGGAGGAAATTTTCTTTGGAATCCAAATACGCGCGAATTTTTGGGAAGAACAGGATGCAGCTGGTGTAAGTAAATTCAATTTTCCAATAATCATAATATATGTTTTTCGTCTGTTTATCGATCTTTGACGTTAAAGCAAACAACCTTTAAACTTTTAAAAGTATAGAACAGGATTTTAAATAATGACTAACAGTTCTACATCAAAGATGTATTCATTTGATGAAGTATCTCTTTTATTTACTTTGATGAATGTTTGACCTTTGAAAATATTTTGGCGAAATTCAAAGAAGTAAGCAATCAGCAAAACAAATTTTATTCCCAACTAGTTTAAATGTCTTTGAGAACACAAAAGAAGGCCTTTTCAAAATAATATTAAGCTTTATTTGTGATCTTTACTTAAGAAAGCTCTAACTTATAAAAACAAACAAAAATATATAATTAGAATATTAAAATATTTGTAATATTCATATGATGTTTCATAAATAATATATATGTACTTTAACCAGGTGCTTGATTACAAACTATTAATGAATTTTAATGTTGGGTGTGGCCCAAGTGGTATATAATGACATTACAATCTTCTGCAAAGCTTTTAAATACAATGTAACATATCTATAAAATATCCATTTAATTTTAAACAACATATATGCCCATCACTTAAATATTAAAAAACATAGATCAATATATATTATCCTCCTTTGCCTAAAAAAAAGTCTTTTTTTTAGACTCTTGCCATTTTATCAAACTATATGTTTGGGTGTGCAAATATGTGAAAATATACATTTATAAACACAAGGTAATAAGACCAAATCCAAATAAAGAAATAGTGTGTGACGTTTCGGTAACAGCATTGTTACCATCTTCAGACAAAAGTACTCAACGCTGTTACCGAAATGTCACACACTATTTATTTATTTGGATTTGGTCTTATTACCTTGTTTTATAATCTATAATCCAAATTGTGCCACACATTTAGAAATTTTCTGATAATAAATATAGATTTGTCAAGTTTTGTGTATCAACTTATATTCTGTAAACATTGATGGAGGTGGACAATGACATGACTCATATCAAGAAATGTGAAAGATAATACAAAAGTGAATTTTTACTTGAATCAGGTTGAGAAAAAAAGCATTTCCTGATTGTACAACTAAATTTTGCTGATGGCTTGTGCCATCTATCAGAATATGTCAAGAAATGTACTTCTAATTCTCTCTAGCTTCATACATTTGGTCAATAAATGATCACATTGAGATTAATAAATTTGTGCTTTCCTAGAAGACTTAACTAAGCCCTCCTAGTTGCTTAATAAAAACATAAGGATTGTGAAACTTGTCTCAATTCTCTCTTCTTTCTCTTTTTTTCTTATCTCCACTCAATCATATTAGGGTATCAAGTTGTGACCCTTGATGGTGTCTGTTTGACAACCATTATGACTGGGTAAAGTAGAATATGTCTGCCTTTGTCATAAAGACTGGGAGCACTACTCAGTGGCAGGCCGACTTAGCTCCAAAAGAAATGGCCACCTCTGACATGAGGAACAGACACCATGTGCAGCCGCTCCTAACATGGAGTACAAACGCTGCTCATCCTGTATCCCTGGATTAGGAGCCCTTACAGGGTACTATCAGACAGGCCAGCTGAGCCCAGGTTTTTTAGTGAGCTTGTTACTGCTCCCCCTCCTCCTTTTTCATCCGGGCTTGGGACCGGCAAAGGCGGAGTTGCACTAAGTTGTATCCACAACGAACCTACATTGAACCTTGTACACAAACATCGACGGCTGAAACACATCTTAACAAGCATCAGAAAAAAGTGCCCAATGCGGAAATCACACCCGGGTCGTAGCGGTCGAAAACCAATGGTTTAGACCATCCTTTCACAGACCTCCATTTATTATTATTAACACCGACCCCTATAGCTTTTAACTACTTGGGTGATCATGTACTTTATGAATCTAGGAAGAAATGCCAGTAATGTGCTGTGCTAGGGTCCAACTCTGTCCTGTTGCCCAATTTATACCAGAGTCCTCTGTGACCTGAATACCAGGAATGCTTCCACATCCCGGTGTCACAGAACACACTTCACCAGAACTATTCTCTCAGAAGCCAAATAAGAAGTAACCTTTCACTTCTGTTGTCACAGAGATGACACAAATTGAAATAAAATATTTTTTAACAAAAAATTTGATTATAAATAAAGTCTAATTTTAAAAGTTCTATTCAAGGTATTATTTTGGGATGTGTTATAACTAGGAGCTATTTGTTAAAAAATCACAATAATAAATCAATGCTTATTTTTTTATATATTGGACATTGAATTCCACAGTAGATATACAAATTAGTCAACAATAAAGGCGCACAATAACATTATACTGAATTTGAATGTCTCCCAGAACCAAGTAAAATACATATCAAAGATGGTTTTGTATCAATCAGCATGTTTATTCATTTAAAAATATAGTATCAAGCATTTAAAACTTGTCATTCGAACACATTGTGTTGTGTTGTTTATCTTTTATAAACTACAACTTATATATTTATTATTTAATTATAATTATTTATTTATCACACACATTTAAATTTAGTAAAGATTAATTCTCTATTTACAAAACACAGTCAGTCTATTGTTCTTAATTCATCTTCTTATATTCACATCACATATATATTTCACACTATTCTACATATTCCTCCCTTGTTTAGTTAGTATCTAATCATGTCCTTAAATCTAGAAGGAACATGTATTTGTCTTCCACTTCTAGTGATGACAGTCTTGTTTTCATTCTCATTAGGTGATTCATTTGGGTATAAACAGTCCATATCAGATATAGCAATCTGCTCTTCTGGTACAATATCTTCTAAGGTTGCTTCTTGTTCTGGTAGATACCTTGAAGTACTAGGAAGTTCCATTCTAATTTCTGGAGTCTTAATCAAAGTGGTATTCAAATCAATTCCTTTGTTAAAATCTTGTAAGACATTGGCATGTCTTAAATGCTTTGCATTCCTAATGATAAAGCTACCTGTCTCAGTATTGACTAACTTGAATGAATTTGGAGATATAGTCTCTAGAATGATAAATCTTTGGTTGTCATAATTTGGTGTCAACTTGCTTTTCATTTCAGTGTTTGCGACATAAACAATATTACCTTTCTTGAAGTCATGAGGCAAGGCCTTATTCTTGCTATCAGCATATTTCTTCATTCTTTCTTTATAGGCTTGATTATGCTCCATCACTTCTTTATCCATAAGAGAATCATTGTCATTTATATCATTGAGCTTATTTCTAATTTCCCTGGAAAAAAGCAATAATGCTGGTGTTTTCCCAGTAGAAGGGTGTGGAGTCGACCTGTATGCCATTAGAACACATTGAAGTTCTTCTTTCCAATCCTTTCCTTGCAATTTTACTGAAATAAGTTGCTTTTTTAAATATCTGTGGAAACGTTCAATTTTTCCATTACTTTTAGGATAATATGGTGACACTCTTATATGTTTTATACCTGATTTCATAAAAAATTGCTCAGTATCTTTGCTTACAAATTGAAGACCATTATCTGAAACTATTTCAATGGGAAATCCATATCTTGCAAAAATTTCTTTTAATTTTGAAATTATAGTTTTCGAAGAAATATCATTTATTATAATCGCTTCCGGGAACGATGAATAATAATCAATAAGTGTCAAAATATATTTTGAATCAATAGGTCCAACTAAGTCTACTCCTACTTTATACCATGGTCTAGGTGGTATTGGTATGGTTGTTAAAGGTTGGTCATGCCTTAAAGGTTGATTGACTTCACAAATGTAACAATTCTTTATACGTCTTTCTATATCTTTGTCCATATTGGGCCAATAGTATTTTTCTCTTAAAATTTGTTTAGTTCTAGCAATCCCTTGATGAGTTTCATGAGCTAAGTCTAAAATATTTCTTCTAAGATCTGTTGGTATAACAATTCTCTTTCCTTTTAAAATGAGATTATCATAAACTGAAAGTTCTTCCTTAAATTTGTGCAAAATTTTAAGTTCATCATCATCAATTTGATATGGCCAATTTCCAGTTTGAATTATTTTAGTTAGAATTTTGAAAAATGGATCTGCTTCACTTTGCTTCTTGATATCATTGAGGGAAATTGCCTTCATTTCTTCTGAAAATATGGAAAGTACTTTTTCTACATAATCATCAACAATATTTTCACATGAAATATTTGTTAAAGGTTTTCTTGAAAATATATCTGCAATATTTTGTTTGCCCTTAAGATACTCTATTTCATAATCATAAGGTTGAAGTCTCCAACTAAGTCTTTCAATTCTTGGTGGCAAGACTGTTGCCTTCTTGGGATTAAGCATATAAATCAATGGTTTATGATCTGTCTTAAGTACAAATTTATTTCCCCATAAATAGTCATTGAAATGCTCAACAGCCCACACACACCCAAGAGCTTCTTTCTCTATTTGTGAGTATCTTCTCTCAACATTAGTCAATGATCTACTTGCATAGGCCACTGGCTTTTTGCTTCCATCATTTTGTCTTTGTAGTAAAACAGCTCCTAAACCTACAGGACTAGCATCAGCAATTACTTCGGTAGGTGCATTCATGTCAAAATAGGCTAAACATGGATTTTTTGTAAGAGCTTCTTTCAATTTTCTGAATGAGTCCTCTTCTTTCTTGCTCCACTTCCATTTTATGTCCTTTCTTGTCAAATTATTAAGTGGTTCGGCTAACTTTGAAAAGTCTGGAATGAATTTTCTTAAAAATCCGCATGTACCTAAAAATGATTTTAGAGAATCTACATTTTCAGGTTTTGAAAAACTTAGAACACTTTCTATTTTCTTTGGATCAGGTCTAATTCCATCTTTACTAACAATATGGCCTAATATTTCCAATTCATTTAGAGCAAATTTACATTTACTTTTGTTTAGTTTGAGTCCAACTTGTTGAAATCTTTCAAATACTTTTTTCAGTCTTTGATCCAATTGTTCTATAGATTGCGCATATACAATCACATCATCTATGTAGCATAACACTCCTTCTAAATGAGACAATATTGAGTTCATAGCTTTTTGAAAAGCTTCAGGTGCGCTGCAAAGTCCAAAAGGAATTTTGCAAAATCTGTAGCATCCTCTGGGTGTAATAAAGGTGGTCAATGGCCTGGACTTTTCATCAAGTTCAATTTGCCAAAAGCCTTTCTTCGCATCAAGTTTAGCAAAAAATTTTGCTCCCTGCAATGCTTGCAATATATTGTCAACTGTTGGTATAGGATATCTCTAACTATGGCTTTATTCACTTCTCTCAGATCAACACATAGTCTGATTTCTTCAGTACCCTTTTTTGGAACTGCCACAATGTTTGAGATCCATTCAGAAGCTTCATGGACTTCCTCAATAATGCCATCTTCTATCATTTTGTCTAGCTCTTGATTGATGGCTTCTACCATTTTATATGGAAAATGTCTGCATCTCTGAGCTACAGGAGTAACATTTTCTTTTAGAGTTATTTTTTGACTATAACCCTTCACATTTCCTTGACCTTGAAAAAGGTTCATGTTTTCTTGTATCAAATTATATATATCCTTCGGAATAACTTCCTGTTGAATATTCCTTATTTTTGTTCCACGCTTTATAATTTCTAATTCGAAACTTGCTTTCTTTCCTAAAATAGGTTCTGCTTTACCTTCAATCACAAAAATCTGTTCCTTTATAGACCTTTCACCCCATGAAACATTTGCAAAGAAATATCCACAACATGGAAGAGGTGAAGTTTGTCCATAGGCATAAAATTTCCTTTCTGTACCATTTAAAGTTGGCATTTGAGATTTAGGAAAAATATTTTTCAAATTTTCAAGTCCTATGAATGTTGTATCACTACCTGTATCAATAGTCATTTTTATTTCCTTTCCATCTATATAGATACTTTCTTTGTTATCAGAGCCTAAAAAGAAAGTGTATTCATCTGAGTCTTCATTATTTTCAGAAATATTTTGAATATTTCTTTTCTTTCCTTCAATATTTTTATATTTATTTTTATTTCTACAAACTCTATTAAGATGACCCATCTTGTTACAAAATGTGCATTTCATATTTCTAGCTCCACATTTATATGGAGGATGTGTAGTTAAGCCACATCTATAGCATTCTTCCAAATTAGGTGCACTTACCTTGGAGGTGCTTCCTTTTTGATGGTACACATTATGAGCTTTTGATCCTTTAACAGTTGATTCATTAGCTGCTTGGAAATTATTTTTATAGTTTACTCTATTTATTGAGGTCATATCTTCATTTGTCAATACTCTAAATTCTTCTTTGGCTGTTTCAAACATTCTTGATATCTCAATTGTTCTTTGAAGATTCAAATTATCTTGTTGCAACAACTTTTCTTTTAATTGCCTATTATAGCATTTTTCTATTATCTGATCTCTGATCATGTCTTCTTCTAAATTTCCAAATTCACAGGATTTGACTAATTCTCTTAGGGCAATGACATATGAATCAATATTTTCATCTGTATTTTGTTTTCTTTGCCTAAATTTAAATCGTTCTGATACAATATTTTTTTGTGGTGTGAAATATTTAGTTAAAGCTTCTTTTGCTTTTTCATACGTATCTTTTTCTTCTGGCAAATTAAAGAAAATTCTTTGGACTTGTGGTCCAAGGCAATGCAAAAGTGTTGCCCTTTTAACGTCATCTTTCTTTGTTGAAACACCGCTTGCTAATTCATAAATTAAATATGAATTCATCCAATGTTTGTACTCGGAATACAAATCTGTAGCATTAAGGTTCAACGGTAATGGAGACGTCAAATTATTTGCCATCTTCTGTTACGCTTATTTAATTATTATTTTCTTTTTTTAATCCTCGTCGCCAAATATGTTGTGTTGTTTATCTTTTATAAACTACAACTTATATATTTATTATTTAATTATAATTATTTATTTATCACACACATTTAAATTTAGTAAAGATTAATTCTCTATTTACAAAACACAGTCAGTCTATTGTTCTTAATTCATCTTCTTATATTCACATCACATATATATTTCACACTATTCTACACATTGTATTGTGTTTGAAAAGGGAAAAATAGAATTCGGATAAAAAGTTTCTTTTAATTTAGGTTTTGCAAGCTTTCGAGCAAATTTTCTGCTCTTTAACAGGCAAATACTTTGATGTACAATATCTAAATGATATTTCTACAAAAATAATTGAAAAAATTGCTATTGGCATGTGCTCTCGTGGGCGTGCATCAGACTGTTTAGAGCTAAAATAATAGATATCATAATGGGATGAAATATATATACACAAACAATTATATAGATAATTTGTAAGGCTTGTTGCTGCTGTTGTATATAGCCACAGTGTAGAAAATACTATACTATACCTACTACTTATAGGTTTCTCTCTGTATTCTTAGTTCTCTTCTCTTCAATTACTCTGTAAACTGGCGAATCCTTTATAGGACGAGAGGTCCTCAATAAAGGCTTTTGTTGTTGTTGTTGTTGTATATAGATAATTTGTCAGGGATATTGTTATATTGGGTTGGGAGGTCTATTTTTCTATTGATGCTATTTATTTTTGATGATACCAGTGCTTCCAGGAATAATCGTTGTTGCTTGCTTTTTATGTTATGGTAATGAGCTATTGCTTGTTTGAGATTGAATGTGCGTCCATTGGTGCAGGTGTGTTGATATATTAAGGATCTATTGTCTTTGCATCTTATGTTTCTCTTGTGTTCTGTTAGTCTGGTCTCTATTGTCCTACTGGTTTCTCCTACATATGTGGCATTACATTGGTTACATTTGACAGAGTATATTGCATTTGATTTAGATAGGGGATTGGAAGTTATATTTTTGGTAATTGGGTTTCTCAGCAAAGAATCGAGATTGGCATGGGCGCTAAAATAAGTGGCTATACCATATATTATCTAACTTATGAGCTATTGTAGTATTGGATTTATAGAATAATGCAGTGTCGGGCAACCGGTGTGCCGTGGCATACTGGTGTGCCGCGAACATTTTTGTAGGTATTTAGAACTTTTGGTTAAATTTAAAAATAATGTTTCAAAAAATATTTTTTATAATTTTTATTCAATTTTAATAATTTTTTTCAAAAATTTTCATATAAAAAATGAAATTAAAAAAAAGCAAATTTCATTTTATATAAAACTTATTTTGGTATTATAATTACAACAGTTTGCATAATTTTATTTCATATAACGTATGTACATAATCTTGACGTACATAACTGGCACGTGCCATTATTAAAAAATAAAAATGCAAATAGGTACGTACCTATTTAAAATCATAAGTTAAAAAAAACAATCCGCGAAAACAACTTTATTTAATAAAGTTGAATACATACTGCGGGAAAATACCTAATTTTTAAAATAATATGTCCAAACTTAACCGTCATTTACAATCTTTGTCACAGCTGTTTATTAATAACGAGGAAATTTATAGTGAGAACCACAGGTGCGCCGCGAAAAAAAGAAATTTAGCTTAGTGCGCCGCAACTCGAAAAAGGTTGCCCGACACTGGAATAATGGATAGTGCAATGTGTTCTGTATGTTTGACAAGAGAAATTTAGATTAAAGGAATGTCTATGGATGAATGAAATTGGGTAACCTAACGTTGTTAGATGGTTGGTAATGTTGGTCCGTTCTATTGTTTTAAAACATAGTAAAGAGCAATGAGTGAAAATACGTTAAGTGAGGGTTTTTACTACAGTGATTTTGTGGCTAATAGGACAAAAAAAGGTGTAGTGGATATGGGAGGGGTTCATGTGTTTTTTGTAAAAAACTTTTGTATGGTACTCGGTAGGTGTTTTGATGATTAGAATATCTAGGAAGGGCAAGAAATTGGTTTTTTTTTCACATTCAAGGGTAAAAGAGATTCCAGGGTTGTAACTATTGAGTGTATTAAGAATGTTTGTAACCTTATCTTTCGAGCAAATGCAAAATACATCATCAATGTACCTCCTCCAAAATATTAAGTCTGACACATGTTGTAAATTAATTCAGCGGGCAAGACGGGACATGACTAATTCTGCTACTACCATGGAAAGGGAACTACCCATGGGGGAACCTCTAATCTGTTGGAACCATTGCCCATCAAACAAAAAAATGTTCATCTCCAAACACAGTCTGCATAGTTTTTCTATCTTATTGATTATCGTCTGTGTTGAGGTCTATCATAAATTCGGTAACACTTTCTCTGATGAGTTGGTGGGGTAAGCAATATTGACATTATTTCATTTTAGAATTTGAAGGAGCAAGCTGTTCATGTGAGCGGGGTCCGAGCAGAGGTTGGTGTGGTTTCAGTGATGATCACAGCCTTCTACCTTGTGTTCTACGCTCTCCTGGCTGGGTTCTGGATCATCATGCTCCTCATCTTCTACCAGACTCTGGACTTCTATGAGCCCACCTACAAGCTGGAGGGGAGCCGCATTGGGGCCAACCCAGGTAACCACCTCTTTGTGCACATTGTTGAAATATTCAATATACAGTTAAACCTGTCTATAGCGCCCCCCTCTTGGGACTCACCAAAATAGGGTGCTATAGAGAGGGGGTGCTATGGACAGGTCACTTTTAATGTAAATCACATCGTACTACCTATTTGAAATCGGGCACCATAGAGAAGGAGGCGCTATTTAGAGGGGGCGCTATAGACAGGTTTAACTGTATTGTATAGGAAGGGGCTGTCACTACTAACGTTAGGACTGGAAATTTGTGATTATTGGTGGATTAATTCTAATTTTTCAAACATTTGCCTTGACCCTATTTCAATCTTTATGGTTTTACTTTAATTATTGCCTATATTCCTGCTTCTATCTAATCACATATTGTCCTTTAAAAATAATGAGACTTCAGTTAAACATTAATTCCAAATATCCATGGCTTATATCTGTTCAAAAAGCAATACTATTTTGTTAAGTGGTTATTGAATAGGCTTTACTTCCTCAAGGATCAACACATTCTGTGTGTAATGGATTAGAGAGAGCAGTAGGTAGTGTCACAGAGATGGCAATGGTGATTCAAACTAATTTGAGATTGTGGAAGTATCTGGTTGAACATGCCTGGGCTCTGATGCCATTCTGGGTCGCATTCTTCTTCTTCCTTATCTCCACTCAATCATATTAGGGTCTGGGTGAAGTAGAATGCATCTGCCTTTGTCATTAAGAATGGGAGCACTACTCAGTGGCAGGCCAACTTAGCTCCAAAAGAAATGGCCGCCTCTGACATGAGGAACAGACGCCATGTGCAGCTGCTCCTAACATGGAGTACAAACGCTGCTCATCCTATATCCCTGGATTAGGAGCCCTTACAGGGTACTATCAGCCGGGCCAGCTGAACCCAGGTTTTTTAGTGAGCTTGTTACTGCTTCCTCTCCTCCTTTTTCATCCGGGTTTGGGACCGGCAAAGACGGACGGGCAATTCTCTTTGCTGCAGCTTGGTGAATGAGTACTGCTAAAAGAGAGTTTTTAGAATCTTGTTCCATCCAGTAAAGCTAGTAAAAATCAAGTACAGCTCAGTCTTTGCTCATTGTATCACAGAATTTACCAATAAGATGTTTTAAGCTGGTGTAGTGGTAGGGACCAATTTTCAGGCCAGAATACAATATAAAGTTGGGGGAGGATGATATTCATGTATCAAAAGAAGAATCTCTCCCTTTAATTATACATTAGAACAATGTATTATGTTTTTCACCCCGGTAAAAATCTTAGTTTGTGGTGATAAAGTCACAATACCAGTTTTGGCAAATTCTGACAACAACCAACCTGTACACCATAGTTTCAGGTTCTGGCTCTCATCACATCGGCCCCTGCCACCAGCTTAAACACCTTTTTAGAAAATTCAACCAATTTCATAACATTAGAATATATATACAGTAGAGTCTCCCATGAGAGACCGCCCAAAAAACACGGCAATCTTACTCTCTCAAGGAGACAGTCTCTCATTGGAGACTCAGTCATAAGTCGGTGATGATAAGTTATGGTTGATTCTTATAACAAAACAATGTTGGTTTAATTTATTATTTATATAACCTACAAAGGTTTAATAAGTAAACCTTCTATATATAAAACACCATATTTTGCAGGTTGGCTCTATAATATAGATGAAAATGATTTACTTCAAAATTTTTTATTTTGTATTCCACAGATTGATTAACGATGCACATCATGTACATGTTTTAAACATCAGACCATTCAAAACTTGGCATCAAATAAGCTTTTATCAAAATATAATTTATTGAATATGGATGACAGCAGGTTGCCGAAATGTTGGAATAAAGGTTGAAGTAAATCATTTTTATATAACTTCCACCCCCAAACATTCTATATTATTAAAATATTATTTTGTACAAATGAAAAATACACAATCCATTTACAATCAAATGTAGCTTGTCACCTGCAGCTCCAGAACACATTTTGGCTTGCATTAGATACACTAAACAGGACCTTTGGGGACCGCTGCTTATCATAAAACAGCTCAAGGTGCATGAACTCATGGAATTCGTGTAATCTTTGTACAAAAGGATAAGAAACAACAATCTTTACAAGGCTCTTAAAAAATCTGAAAGAGAATCAATCAGCTAAAGAGAATGTATAAATTATATTTTGCATCTATTTTAACTCTCTTAAAATTTTGAAGGATGCCTTGATCAAATAGCTGGCTTGTAGTATTGGTTGGCAAATATAGGAATTTAATATTTGTCAACTCCAGTCTTATGTGTCTTGATACATTTCCCCAAAATAAAATAACCTTTCATCATTGTGTGTGATAATACTCGTGTATTGTTTATGATATGTGAAGTCATTTTTTATTTAAAAACTAATTTAAAGAAAACCTTATCACATACTTTATAATACCCAAGATTTTCTAATAAACCAACAAGTTCTTTGCCTCTTAAAAGGTTGGTTAAAAATCAAGAAGTGATTTTTTTTTGTAAATTTCAGCACCAACTGAAGGATCCATTTTTTTTTTCAATAAATTTTTGTGAACAACTATACAATGGCCACATTCATCCAAAATAAAATTTTCATGAGTGAATGAATATTCCTTGCATTGCTCTCAGTTATTTTTTTCACATTAAATCTTTGTCAGTTATGTTTCCATTTTGAATTTTGCATCATCCATAAGTCTCAATGACTCCAACCCTACCAAGATTGTAGATTTGGTCCATGAATTCAGTCTCCATAACCTTGTATAAAGGTACTTTTACCATTTTGTTACCTGGATTTATTGTGTTTGTTAAATGTCCAATTTTTCTTCTCTTTATACTAGGCCCAGAGACATTTTTGGAATATCTGTGTAAACTTTATGAACAGGTAGAATTGACACAAGGTAATAAGACCAAATCCAAATAAATAAATAGTGTGTGACGTTTCGGTAACAGCGTTTTTACACATTCAGAACTTTTGTCTGAAGATGGTAACAACGCTGTTACCGAAATTTCTCACACTATTTATTTATTTGGATTTGGTCTTATTACCTTGTGTTTATAATCTATAATCCAAATTGTGTCTTTTCAGGTAGAATTGAATAAAGTACTAGCAAATATATGATATACACCAATCAAAACTTGGATACAATAAAACTCACAATTTTTGCCTTCCAGAGATTTGAATGGTTTTATGCAACGTGCTGAAGGGATTACTAAACTAACCCAGAGGCCCTCGGCATACTTTCTGACTGTGTTTAGCAAGTCTACTTTTTCCTTGTTTCCCATCCTGCTAGCTATGTAGCCAGACCTGCTATTAAAACATTGGAAATAAGTTTTTGATCTTTGTGATCTTGACAATGCATAGGTATGCACACTTGGCTCATTTGCCCATTTTTGATGGGAATTTGCTTGCTTGCTTATTCATAAACTCAAGGTAATAAGGCCAAATCCAAATAAATAAATAGTGTGTGACGTTTCGGTAACAGCGTTGTTACTGAAACGTCGCACACTATTTATTTATTTGGATTTGGTCTTATTACCTTGTGTTTATAATCTATAATCCAAATTGTGCCTTATCACTTCATTCTTCCATAAACACAAGGTAATAAGACCAAATCCAAATAAATAAATAGTGTGTGACGTTTCAGTAACAACGCTGTTACAGAAATGTCACACACTATTTATTTATTTGGATTTGGTCTTATTACCTTGTGTTTATAATCTATAATCCAAATTGTGCCTTATCATACAAAGAACTGTTTTCATCTTTAAAAAAAGAAAGAATTAACTTATTCTTTCTATCATTTTCTTGGAATCTCCTAATTGTAATGTCAAACAAAGCTCTTAGCTCCAAAAGGGATATTTTCTCAAGATGAGTTTTGTCCTTTATACAACCTAGGAAATATTGATTTTGGTCTTATTACCTTGTGTTTATAATCTATAATTCAAATTATGCCTTATTATTAAACCAAATATGTTCATTTGATCTTTTATATCTAGTTTTCTATATATACCTGCTATTGAATATTTTAGGGGATAACTAATGTAGCTCGGATATTGTTGATTCTCTCAAGTTTATATGTAGCATACCTGTCTTGTAGCTCTACTGTCTTGTAGCTCTATATCAAGGAATATATGTTGGCACATATTCTATGGCTATTTTTCCCCGAGGATATCACAGGATTTTGGAACAGCGACCCTTTAAATTGCTACTTCTGAAATGCTGGCATCCAAGACAATTTGGTCCATTATCTATTCCATTGCCCATTTCTACAGGATAAAAGATTGGAAATTCACGAAATTTTGGGGCTAACTCACTACAATGAACAACATGTATATAATATATTTACTACTCTCCTGCTGGATAAAACATTTGTTTAGATATATTTTAAATTTTTCAAGGCGATTGATAAAATGAGGGAAGAAGTGCTCAACTCCACAAACAACGGCTGATTGCTCCCCCTCCCCCCTCTAAATTGTTTTTCCTCCTCACTCATGTACATATATAACCTTTTAGGGAAATCCCCTTGTAAGACAATAGTCTTCTTCTTCTTTCTTATCTCCAACCATCATGACTGGGTGAAGTAGAATGCGTCTGCCTTTGTCATTAAGACTGGGAGCACTACTCAGTGGCAGGCTGACTTAGCTCCAAAAGAAATGGCCACCTCTGACATGAGGAACAGACGCCATGTGCAGCTGCTCCTAACATGGAGTACAAACGCTGCTCATCCTGTATCCGTTATTATAAGACAATAGTGTCTTAATAAAGGTTGTTGTTGTTGTATGTTGGCACACAGGAAGAAAGTTGTTACCAAAATATGGTGGCAGGTCTGGGATTCCGTCCAAGGCCTCCCCGTAAGCTGGTGGACAGCACTCTGATCTGGTTCAAGCACAGCAAAACTGGAGGCTGGACCTACTGGGTGGATACCCTCAACCAGGAGCTCAAAGGTACATCTCTCTATTTGTCATTTGGGGGGGTGTGTTACTTATAAAATTCTTGCTAAATAAATATACAGTAAAATGTCCATCATCATATTGTACCATAATATCCTCACCATTACAATCAGAACTAATCTTTAAAAAAACCTCCAAAGCACAGCATTCCAAGATAAGCAGACATGCTTCTCAACATAGATGGAAAATTTGCTGGGAGGAAATTTATCCAGAGAAGCATATATCACTTCTCCCGTCAAAATAAACACCAAAACCTGACGGTCAATAGATGGCGTCAGGTTTTGACGTTTATTTTGACGGGAGAGGCGCCCTATGCTTCTACTTCTCAACATATCCATGTTAACAAGATCCAATTCTACCACTTCATCTATGAAGCATGAGGTAAAAGGTAAGAAATAAACTGAAATTCCTTGCCAAATGGGTCTTGCTGCACATTGGAGTTGGAATGATCTCGGCCTTATGGAGGGCCTTTAAGGGTTTTCACAATCTTGTGAACTTTTTGTGAGTTGGTGTTCCTTCTGTGTCCATTATCTTCTTTCTTATCTCCACTTAATCATATTAGGGTATCAAGTTGTGACCCTTGATGGTTGTCTGTTTGACAACCATCATGACTGGGTGAAGTAGAATGTGTCTGCCTTTGTCATAAAGACTGGGAGCACTACTCAGTGGCAGGCCGACTTCCAAAAGAAATGGCCGCCTCTGACATGAGGAACAAACGCTGCTCATCCTGTATCCTTGGATCAGGAGCCCTTACAGGGTACTATCAGCCAGGCCAGCTGAGCCCAGGTTTTTTTAGTGAGCTTGTTACTGCTTCCCCTCCTCCTTTTTCATCCGGACTTGGGACCGGCAAAGGAGGAGTTGTGTCCATTATTGTTTTTTAAATAACCATATAGGCCATGTTAAGCTATTAGCCAAATGAAACCAGTTCCGCTCAGGTATTACCCAACAGTGATATGACCTAATCAATAAAATAATCCCATGTATCCATATTGAGTAAAATATATCAGACCTCCAGGGAAAAGTATATTTTCAAAACATTTTTATTCTCTAGCTTTCAGGCACAAACGCCCTTCTTCAGGAGAAAACCTGGTAATACACCATGTATTAATCATTATACCATGTTTTCTCCTGTAGAAGGGCATTCGTTCCCTAAAGCTAGAGAATAATAAAAATGTTTTGAAAATATACTATTTCCTGGAGGCCTGATTAATTTTACTCAATAGTTAAATAATTACAAATCTAGGTAAATAATATTATTACGGCGAATACATAATATAATTACTTTATAGATAATACAAAGACATTATATGTCTAAACCGTTGGTTTTCGACTGCTATGACCCGGGTTCGATTCCCGCATTGGGCACTTTTTTCTGATTAAAAAAAAATGCTCCAATGGTACCCGATTCTTGTAAAAGTATAACCCCACCAGCGAATGCAAGTAACCAAACGGGGCTCTGGCATATTTGTAAGTGTAAAGTCGAACTGCTTTTCACATGTGTAGACATGTGGTGTGCACTTACAGTAAAAGTAGTTGCCTACTTCTACCCACCATGATTATCATGGCCTGTACCACGTGTACTAGGGATAAGCAAAAAAAAAAAAACTTTATACAAACTACAAAAACATTATACATAACAGCGAATAATATTATGGCAATAATATCGGTATTTCAATTTTTTGCAAGTGTTTACAAACTTTTGGGACAACCTTGTATATATAGACTACTAGCCGAATGACCTGGGCAACCCCCTGGTTTTACCCGATTAAATACTTTTGTTACAATTATAAATTGGTGCCGTAGATGTCACACTCTTGTGAAACGTCCAGCTCCAAATTTGTGTCTGAGAAGCGATATTTTTATAGAGAGATGGTCTGGCTTTGTGTCTTCTCTTCGATTGAATGTTTTTTTGTTATAATTTTGTTCCTGCATACTAAAAATGAACTGGCTTCACCCGTGGTCTCTGCTTTTTGGAATTTTTCCCAATATATTTTTGTATCTGATAAACAAACATGATACAGCAATATTGTCATAATCATTTTCTGACTAAAAACCAACTATTTTTGCCCAGAACCTGTCAATTTCAATTTTTCTTGGCTAAAAATCCAATAAATATCTTTTTCAGATTTTTCTCTATGTCCTGTTAAAACACGCTTTACATGTACATTAGGTCAGCTGATATTACCTCCCATCTTCACCGCTAGAGGCGCTGCTTGCAAATAACTCTACGAATATTCAGGATAGAGACCTGAAATATTCACTATAAGTTTTTCCAGATTCTACTCTATATACTGTTAAAATTTCAGTCAGATTAGTTACCTATTGTGGACATGTATAGCCGACATAGGAACAAACACACATACATACACTGACTTTTATATATATAGGGATATTGTAGGTACCCTATTTCAATATTGCTTCCTCTTTTTTTATTCTAGGAATATGTCACCCCACATTTTTTGTTTACCATGACTTTTCCCTAGTTTTCTCCAAGAGCATCTCTTATCAAGCATGTTGACAGTGAGGTTTGTACGAGTCCTATTGGATATGTGCAGAATACAAGGGCAAGCAGTTTGGAGAGTTCTTGGAGACCTGTGACTTCAACCTGCCCAAAGACCCCAAGAAGGTGTGCAAGTTCACCATCGAGTCCATTGACAACAATTGCTCCGATGCCAAGAACTATGGCTACGACGTGGGGCATCCTTGTGTCCTCATCAAGATCAACAGAGTGAGTGGGAAATCTGCTTATTATTGGCTCAGGAAACACAACAATTTGCAGAAAGAATTGAAAGAAAGAAATGATGAAATGGTTAAAATGATAAAAATATTTTGATTATACATTATTTTTTAAAATATTGCTTTTACAACCCAAGTACAGTAAAACCTCTCTGTAAAAGACACCTATTTGCATAGAAAAGTGTCCTTTATGAAGAGGTGTCCTCTCATGGAGAGTTGTTATTTACCAGTAGAGTTAAAATGGTAATTTTGACATTGGAAATTTATTGTAGTACTTGTCTTTTTATAGAGAAAGAATAACCCACTATTTAAGTAATCAGATGTTACCACTTTGAGAAAACTATCCCTAACTAGAGGTGTCCTCTCATGGAGGTTCTATTGTATTGGTGATGGAAACTGTCCTTTGTAGAGAGGTGTCCTCTAGCTGGAGCGTCCTCTCATGGAGGTTCTATTGTATAGGTGATGGAAACTGTCCTTTGTAGAGAGGTGTCCTCTAGCTGGAGTGTCCTCTCATGGAGGTTCTATTGTATTGGTGATGGAAACTGTCCTTTGTAGAGAGGTGTCCTCTAGCTGGAGCGTCCTCTCATGGAGGTTCTATTGTATAGGTGATGGAAACTGTCCTTTGTAGAGAGGTGCCCTCTAGCTGGAGTGTCCTCTCATGGAGATTCTATTGTATTGGTGATGGAAACTGTCCTTTGTAGAGGGGTGTCCTTTCATGGAGGTTTTACTGTACCAATCTTTGTTTAAACTCCCTTATCCTGCCAATTTTATTTAACTAACATCATTCATTCAGTCAGCCGGGACAAATGTTTGCAAAACAACTATTTAATGTACTTATAGAGAAAGAATAGCCCACTATTCAAGTAATCAGATGATATCACTTTGAGAAACCCTAATCCCTAAGCCACCCAGAATGGTGGAATGACCAATCTGAAGAGTAGAATACACACAGAAAATGTTATTCTTCTTTTTCTTCCTTCTTATCTTCATTCAATCATATTACGGTATCAAGCTTGTAAAGATTGAGATTGACACCATCATGATTGGGTGAAACTTCGCCTTTGCCGGTCCCAAGCCCGGATGAAAAAGGAGGAGGGGGAGCAGTAACAAGCTCTCTAAAAAACCTGGGCTCAGCTGGCCCGGCTGATAGTGCCCTGAAAAAGCTCCTAATCCAGGGATACAGGATGAGCAGTGTTTGTACTCCATGTTAGGAGAAGCTGCACATGGCGTCTGTTCCTCATGTCAGAGGCGGCCATTTCTTTTGGAGCTAAGTTGGCCTGCCACTGAGTAGTGCTCCCAGTCTTAATGACAAAGGCAGACGCATTCTACTTCACCCAGTCATGATGGTTGTCACAGACACCATCAAGGGTCACAATACCCTAATATGATTGAGTGGAGATAAGAAAGAAGAAGATGATTGGGTGATGGCTAGGCCAGCTGAACCCAGGTTTTTTAGCGAGCTTCTTACTGCTCCCCCTCCTCATTTTTCATCCAGGCTTGGGACCGGCAAAGGCGGAGTTAGAAAATGTTATTCACCTTCTAACTGACTTGTGCAGATATACGGCTGGACCCCTCGACCCTATGCATCCAATGACAGCTTCCCTGCAGACATGCCTCTGGAGATAAAGCAGAACTACAACAAGGACTATGTTTACATCTCCTGTGCTGGGGAGGTAAGCTTTCCTACTCTTTCAACTCATTCCTGCTAGATTTGTTTTTTTTTTAAAGTCCCTGAAGGAAAATTTTTTCTTTAACAGATCCAGGTACCCTCTTTTTTTATATAAACATATTCAATGGATCGCCCTTTGATTCAAAATATATATATTTTATATAATTTTGAGTGATAGAGGATTATTAGCTTGTTTTTTAGAGTTCATGAGCATTTAGCCAATGGTTTTGTCTACAGAGATGTGTGAGATATCTTGAAAATATAATAACACCAGTTTTAATTTGCTTTAATTGTGCTGATATAAATATATATAAGACATAATTTGAAAGAAGTAATACCTGACTTAAGGTGTAAAGAATACGGGGCTCTGACACATTTGTAAGTGAAAAGTTGAACTGCTTTTCACATATGTAGACATGTGGTGCACTTACAATTTTTTTTTTGCTTATCCCTAGTACACGTGGTACAAGCCATGATGATCATGGTGGGTAGTAGTAGGCGACTGCTTTTACTGTAAGTGCACTACATGTCTACACATGTGAAAAGCAGTTCGACTTTGCACTTACAAATGTGCCAGAGACCCATTTGGTTACTTGCACTTGCTAGTGGGGTTGAACTTTTGCAAGAATACTGAGGGCCATTGGAATATTTTTTTTTATCATAAAAAAGTGCCCAATGCGGGAATTAAACCCGGGTCGTTGTGGTTGAAAACCAACAGTTTAGACCATCCTTCTACTGACCCCCTTAGTACACGCTTGTTCGGCGGTACATATACTAAAATTGGAACAATACAGAGAAGATTAGCATGGCCCCTGCGCAAGGATGACACGCAAAATCGTGAAGCGTTCCATACTGACCCCCTTAGGTTAGTAAGTAAACATTCTATGTAAAACACCATTTTGCAAGTTTGTTCTATACGTTTAAAATGATTTACTTTCTCTCTCCAACCTTTTTTTATTCTATATTCCAAATGGTTCAAAATTCTATTTGTTGGGTGCAAGGAGGATAGAGATGGTACCTTTTTTAATAATATTTTCTATTAATTCTTGAAGCCCTTAAAGAGGAAAAAACAAATATACCCCTATGAAGAAATTATATTTATTTTAACAATAAAGTTAAAGTAGAGACTTTTAAGAAATTATATAAACATATTTACAATAAGAGAAAAACTAACCTGAGAGCATCTAGCTTCTCTGCCCAAAACAAAACTACCCTTTTCTTTTTAACTAACTAGACATATGCAAATCCTCTATTATTGATTAATTTTGCACAAGAATTTACATATATAAATTTACAAATTTTATAATTAAATTTAAAAATACAAATTATTTAAACAATATAATTTACAAATATTATAGTATCTTACATTTAATGAAAAGATGATCACCTCTAACAACATTAATAGGTACCGCTCAGTAAGAGCAACCTAGTTCATGATAATTGAAACAGTGAATAATATGTGAAGGTTATTCACATATTAAACAAATTTTAACGCGGGATCCAATCCCGGTTCATGACTGTCAGGAATCGAGCATGTTACCCTCTCATCCACCGGCTTATATCGGGAATCGAGCATGTTACCCTCTCATCCACCGGCTTATATCGGGAATCGAGCGTGTTACCCTCTCATCCACCGACTTATATCGGGAATCGAGCGTGTTACCCTCTCATCCACCGACTTATATCGGGAATCGAGCGTGTTACCCTCTCATCCACCGTCTTATAT
The DNA here is from genome assembly GCA_030710605.1 of Cordylochernes scorpioides. NCBI lineage: Eukaryota > Metazoa > Arthropoda > Arachnida > Pseudoscorpiones > Chernetidae > Cordylochernes > Cordylochernes scorpioides. The sequence goes on along the minus strand of CP092881.1, from coordinate 66,772,549 downwards.
CGGGAATCGAGCGTGTTACCCTCTCATCCACCGATGGTTGGTTAAATATCAAAAGGTTTTTTTTTTTTTGTATATTTTACCACCCCCCAACTGAAGGATCCATTTTATTCAAGAACACTACATTATACAATGGGTACATTCATTGGAATTAAAATTTTCATGGGTATGTAATTCCCTTTCCACAGCTCAGTTAATTTTTCCCAATAAATCTTCTTCAGTTATGTTTCTATTTTAAATGTGGTTTTATAAACTTTTCAAAGAGACACCCAAGGTGGTATTAAGACCAAATAAATTAATAGTGTGTAAAGGCATTCAATCCTGGATTGTAGATGTTGAAATCAACGGTCATACCATGTCCACCGACCCCCTATCTCCAAACGCTGCTTGTATCTCTATCAAAATAGGCAAATGATCACTTCCAATACTTTGTAATATTTTCCATTTGTCAGGACTCAGGCTCTGTACCTCAGACAGCATCAAACAACACCAAGATTTAGACAGGCCATCTCAAGCCATTGAAGATAGAAAATAACACAAAATCTACCCCACTTGCCCAAAATGTATCTTCTTGGCACCTGCAGCTCCAGAACACATTTTGGCTTGTATTAGATGCACTAAACAGGACCTTTGGGAGAGGCCGCTGCTCATCATAAAACAGCTTGAGGAGCATGAACTCATGGAATTCGTGTAATCTTTACACAAGGGGATAAGAAACAACAACAGGACTGGAGAAGCTTATATCAAGGGCAGTATTATAGCTGTAGAAATGGTGGGTAGGTTTCCCATCATTTAAGCACATGAAGGCATTTCCTCTAGTATAGTGGTTAGTATTTTGCCTCTTGGTGTGGAGCATCCCCATAGTTGATGCTTTGCATTAAGGCCACCTACAATTATAGTGTTGCCTGTAAGAAATTGAACCATTGTTCCTTCGTTGAGAAGTTTATTGTTTGGAGGGTGATACATATTGTATATGTTGATGATTTTGGTTGAGGTAGACTTTGATACCTTGGGCTTTGAGGTCTGATGCATTCGGCATATTTATGGTAATGTCCTCATAGTACAAATTCTTGATTAAAAATGCTAGGCCACCCCCTTCTTTATTTCTATCTTTTCTGAGGATATTATAGTTTTTACATTTCAGTTTTTATTTTTCACTTAATTTGTACCTTGTGTTTGTCAACTATTTACATTAATTCTTCTAATGATAAAGCACAATTTGGATTATAGATTATAATAAAAGAAAACAAGACCTAATCCAAATAATTTATTAGTGTGTGACGTTTCGGCAACAACATTGTCACCATCATCAGACAAAAGAATGGTAATAAAAGAAAACAAGACCTAATCCAAATAATTTATTAGTGTGTGACGTTTCGGCAACAACATTGTCACCATCATCAGACAAAAGAATTTCTTTTGTCTGATGATGGTGACAATGTTGTTGCCGAAACGTCACACACTAATAAATTATTTGGATTAGGTCTTGTTTTCTTTTATTAATTCTTCTAATTTCATTTTTGTTGCCGTCGAACATATTCCATTTATGTTGCACTGCAAAATGCTTAATTGTTTGGAAGCTGAAAGATTTGGAGTTTGTGACGACTGTATTTTACTTATCGGACAGAACCCTCTACCTAAGTCCTGAACGCGCCCCTGTTTATTCTGTGCGATGGGTGATGCAGCATGCAAATCTTATCTCATGGAATGGGGGTGTAGCTTTCCTTGATCATGGCACCATGAACCAGGCACACTATGGTGAAAGTCTGACTTTGCCTGTAATTTGAGGTCGTTCCTAACATGGAAGCAGATGCCTTTACTACCGACTCTAACATGAGTACAGACACAGCTTCTCTGTATCCTTGGAGAGGGACCCTTGCTGAGGTCTATCAACCGGGTCAGTTGAACTCAGGATTTTTAAAGAGGTCTTTCTTCATTTTTAAAAAATGTGGCTCTTGGTCGGGGACTGCTTATTCATCAGAGTTATTTTGCTTGTTTCGCAGCTGGCCTAAGGTCATTTCCCTATCCGTCACCTTTGCCCTGTAGCAGTCAGCTCTGCCAAGAGAAAGAGGTGTAGTTCATAATTATTTTAAAATCAATTCATGTTTCTTGCAAATAATGAAAATTCTGAACTTGATCATTTAAAGAAAGAACTTATTGAAGTCCATGCACTCAGTAAATGTTTGGTTGGCCAACATCCAGAAGTGATGGACTCCAGGAAATAAACCCTTGCTAAGAATCTGTGGTGGCAGAATCCGGCGGACCGTGAGAACATCGGACCTCTGGCCTACTACCCCAGCCAGGGAATCCCCATGTTCTACTTCCCCTTCACCAACGTCCCGGGCTACCTCTCCCCATTTGTCTTTGTCCACTTCCAGCGGCCACAGACTGGAGTCATCATCAACGTGGAGTGCAAGGCCTGGGCCGCCAACATCCACCATGATCGCATGGACCGGCTGGGCAGCGTACACTTTGAGCTCATGGTGGACTAGATTTTGTACCTCCCTCCTAGCATTAGCCTGTAGCTCCACCACATCGCTAGCTTTGTGTGACCCCCACCATGTTTTAGATCTAAGGTAACACTGCCCTCGAGGTAACCCAACCTGTTTATATCAGAGGCCATTCCACCTCTTTTAGAACATTTTATCCCTTTTAGCATTCTCCCACTGGCTAGCTCTCTATACATTCCATTTTATTGTTTTATATGACACACACACACAATGCATTATATAAACCATGGTTTTTAACTCTATCCATTGTTTTTATCATTAACCCTTTTTTCTTTAATTGTTATTATTATTATTTAAAGCTTATGTTGTTGTTGTATTTATTTGTAAGATAGCTCTATTTTTGTAACCTATCTGCCTGCCCTCCAGAGGTTGACTATGACAACGACGAAACTAGCTACAGATGTTTAAAAATGTTGAAGATTTGTCCACAATGGCCTGCCTACATGTATTTTGAATATATATCAAACTTATTTTGGTTATTAAAAGAGAGAGACAATATATATGAGATATATGAGAGTTTATTGCTAGTTAGCTCTTAGAACACTTAGAAGAAATTCTATCTAGAGTCTCAGCCCCACAGTTTCTCTATGGTTTCTTCCTTCAGTTGTCCTGGACAATGAATTTGATCAGCACATCTTTGATTTTTATTGGGTTTGTGGACACAAAAAAAAAATATTTTTTTATAAATATATATACTTTGAATATAAAAATATATATATTATATTGTTATATATAACTTTTTTTATCCTTTTATCAAATTATTTTTAATCACTTTTTTTGAAATTTTATTTTTAACCCATCTTAAACTAAAACTTCCATTCATTTCTCTCAATTCCAAGTTACTGAGTCCCAAGTAGACTTTCCAAAGTAAAAATCATTCTGTGCTTTGATTTTTTGTGATGTAAATATATTTTTTTACTTAAGTTTTTTTACATTCTTTTTTTACTTATGTATTTTTTTTTTTAATCTCTTATTTATTTATTTGTAAAAGATACAAGGCATATTTAAAAAATGCACCCCTATATTTTAATATATCTGGTATTTTATATTATTATTTTTGTGCATTTAAAAAAAAATGTAATTTAGTTTAAAATAAAAAAAAATTGAAAGATGTTTTTTTTCTCTTTCTCTCTTTTGAAAATGTAAAAACTAACAACACTAAATATTGTCAACACAAGGTAAGAAGACAAACACACGGTAATGAGACAAAATCCAAATAAATAAATAGTGTGTGACGTTTCGCTAACAGTGTTGTTACCATCTTCAGACAAAAGTACTGAATTATGGTAACAACGCTGTTACCGAAAGGTCACATACTATTTATTTATTTGGATTTGGTCTTATTACCTTGTGTTTATAATCTATAATCCAAATTGTGCCTTATCAAGGTAAGAAGACAAAATAAATAGTGTGTGATGTTTTGATAACAGTGTTGTTAACATCTTCAGACAAGTACTTTTGTCTGAAGGTAACAATGTATGAATGGTAACAATGATGTTGTTACTGAAATGTCACGTTATTTATTTAGATTTTGTCTTATTACCTTGTGTTTATAATCCATATTGTACCTTATCTCTAAATATGTCATCAATGTAACAGCAAACGGCCACCTTACCCTTAGTTGTTGTTTCTTATCCTGTTGTGTAAGGATTACACGAATTCCATGAGTTCATGCTCCTCGAGCTATTTTATGATAAGCAGTGGCCTCTCCCAAAGGTCCTGTTTAGTGCATCTAATGCAAGCCAAAATGTGTTCTGGAGCTGCAGGTGCCAAGCTACATTTTGGACAAGTGGGGTAGATTTTATAGAGTAACAGTTTGTTGTTTCTTATCCCCTTGTGTGTATATTACACAAATTCCATGAGTTCATGCTCCTTGAGCTAGAGTAACAGGTATATACCAACTCAGCTTGGCAATACCCTTGCCTACATATTATTGACTGTATTGACTCATCCATTGATGAGCTCTACTCTTCCCCGGCAGACACCATCAAAAATCTCAAGCTTTACAAGCTTGATACCTTAGTGTGATTGAGTGGAGATAAGAAAGAAGAAGAAGATACCCTTGCCTTCAACAGAATGTCAAGTAATGATATATAAAAAAAAAAAGGGGGCAGAGTGGCGAAGTAACATGGAATATAATATTTTATTTACACATTTCCCAGTTACAACAGTGGAGACAAAAAAATTACTAGTTAGCATCTTTTATACACATCTCTCTCAGTACTAAAAATAATTTAGAAAAATAGTCCCTGGGTAAATCAGATTTGTGGTGGAGAAAAGGGAGAGTGACAAAAATAGATCATCATATACATACATGTCTGGTGGTGACAAAGATATATAGGTGTGTAGAGATAGGAGGAGGATGATAGGATGGATCAAAGCTAGATTTACACATAGACACACATTCAGGGGAATAGATAAAAAAAATCAAATGTGGAGAAGGAAAGATTGTCCCACTGCTCATCCACCAGATGGTGTCTTTAACCTAACAGGTGAACTAACAAGAAGAAAAAGTTAAATCAAAAATGGAATTGGCAATTAAATAATAAAAACATTATTTTTTAACATTCAAAAATTAAAAAAAAAAAAGGAAAGGTGTTGAGGGGGGAAAAGGGAACTATATTACACATAGATATTTAAAAAAAAAAAAAAAACTTTGCTACACAATTGTGGTAACAACAGATGAAGGGGAGGGGTAACATCCAAAAAACAATAAATATATATATTATATATACTTTTAAAAAACTTCTCTAAATAACACCAAGGGGAGAAAGCAATAATAAAACAAACAGGGCTCCCCCAGGTCAACTATTTACAGTAGCAGCGATGATATTTGGCCTCAAGTGTGCCACAGAGTGTGTGTATACAAATAAATAAAATGGTGGAGCACCGGCGTTTGGCTTGGATGGTCCCCATGGCGATGGTGGCGGCAGTTTATGCATCCTCCCTGCACCCACTTGTAATCTCACTTTATACAGCAGGAATAATCCCTTAGAACTTCTCTGGCATCCTTGGAGAGGAATGCCTTAGTGGCTTTAAAAAAAAAAAAAAAGTTCAATAACCATTATAAGAAGCATTTTACCCACATGATTTTAGAATTTTATTAAAAATGCTACAATGGACTCGATTCTTGCAAAAGTCCAACCCCACCAGTGAATGCAAGTAACCAAAGGGGCTCTGGCACATTTGTAAGTGCAAAGTCAAACTGCTTTTCACATGTGTAGATATGTGGTGCACTTAGAGTAAAAGCAATCGCCTACTTCTACCCACCATGATTATCATGGCCTGTACCATGTGTATTAGGGATAAGTAAAAAAAGTACAACTCCCCCCTCACATACTGTATGGCGAGCTTCCCCAGGGCACATCTTGTTTCATAGAAAAAATACATTAGAAAAACTGACCCAATATAGGTACGAGGAGGTTAAAGTGCGACATAAGAAGACACCACTCTTTACAGATAAAAACATTTTTCAAAACGACACAGCATCCTGATATATATATTTTTTAAATTATTTTTTCACATATATACAGTAGAACCTCCATGAGAGGACACTCACACTAGAGGACACCTCTCTATAAAGGACAGTTTTCATTTGTAAAATTACCATTTTTTACTATTTAGTAACTCTCTGGTAAGAGGACATCTCTCCCCAAAAGACAATTTTGGCTTTGCAATTAGGTATCCTCTTACCAGAGAATTACTAAATAGTAAAAAATGATAATTTTGCAAATGAAAACTGTCCTTTATAGAGAGGTGTCCTCTAGCGGGAGTGTCCTCTCATGAAGGTTCTACTGTATATGTGAAAAAAATAATTTTAAAAAATATATATTTTTTTCACATGTTCAGTGTATTTACACAAGTTTGGCCTTAAATGCCCATTTCTTTGTTTCTCAAGAAGCCTCTGAAGCCAAAAGAATTTTGGTCATAAAGATAAAGCCTGCACCACACTGAAGAGGGCCAATAGCCTGGATAGCTTTTCTTGATTTATCAAGAAAATGGGTTAGCCAAATATCAGGGAACAGGTTAAATTAACGTTTAGTTGATCTCTGTTCCACTATATAGCGCTCTGTTGTCTAAAAAATGCTCATTTGAGTGGTCAGGAAATGCCAATTTTGTTTTTACTATATATATATATTTATAATAATTATATCGGGGGGTCGGTGGAAGGCTGGTTAAACCGTTTGGTTTTCGACCACTATGACCTGAGTTCGATTCCCGCATTGGACACTTTTTTCTGTTAAAAAAAAAAAAAGTGCTCAGATGGCCCCTGATTCTTGCAATAGTCCAACCCTACCAGCAAGTGCAAGTAACCAAACAGGGCTCTGGCACATTTGTAAGTGCAAAGCCGAACTGCTTTTCACAGATGTAGACATGTGGTGCGCTTACAGTAAAAGCAGTCGCTAACTACCCAACATGATTATCATGGCTTGTACCACGTGTACTAGGGATAAGCAAAAAAAAAAAAAAAAATTATTATTATATTTATTTTATGCTCATATATTTTGATATAATCTTATTTATTATCTTTTGTAATTAAATTTATTTAAATTTATATCTTCTTCTTCTTTCTTATCTCCACACTGGGTGAAGTAGATGTGTCTGACTTTGTCATTAAGACTGGGAGCACTACTCAGTGACAGGCCGACTTAGCTCCAAAAGAAATGGCCGCCTCTGACATAAGGAACAGACGCTATGTGCAGCTGCTCCTAACATGGAGTTAGGAGATTAGGTTAAGAAATGAGGATGATGACATCTACATTTTACTATTCAATGCCAGTTATAATTTATGGTTGGCTTAGGTTACATCTCTCAATGGTAATGATGGGGGCTTTTCTGTCAAAAATTAATTTATTGACCTCTGGTGTCACAGAAAGTAGCAAAAATATAAACAGAGAGTAGAGCTACAAAGAGATTTTTCCTAAAAGTTGAAGTCTCCAAGTTTGAAAAAGGTTCCTGATATGTACCTGTCTAGGATCTCCTGTAGTGTCAGACTGGACACTGAAGGCACAAGTCGCTGGAACACCTCCTTGAGGAACAGGTCGCTGAAGCCGGGGCAGGATCTCTCCGCCAGGTCAAAGGCATTTCGGAGCTCATCAATGGACTCTGACCGTGAGCCATCCCGGGACTTGTAGCCGTGCTTTCTCTGGAGTTCTGCCACCAGGGGCACGATCACGGCAGTCAGCGGCCCAGCCGGCTCTTCCCTGTTGTCCGGCTCTCTGCAGTGGGATGATGACCTGCCTCCTGGGCCGGAGCACACCCGCACCTGCTACCACACTCATTTGCTACAAACCTGGGAGTTGTTTCTACAACATTTTTATTGTTTATGAGCCACTGACCCACTACCAATGATTCAGGACATTCCTCTAAATATATATACAGTTAAACCTGTCTATAGTGCCCCTTCTTGGGACTCATCAAAATAGGATGCTATAGACAGGTCACTTTTAATGTAAATTGCATCGTACTACATATTTAAAATCGGGCATTATAGAGAGGAAGGTGCTATTTACAAGGGGCGCTATAGAGAGGTTCAACTGTATATATTCCCAACCTCCATAAAATATGCTCAGTTTAGTAGGTCTATCTATCTCAGCATGCCAGCCAAGTTACCCAAGTAAAATCACACCTCTTTCCCCGATGGCACAGACTCTCCATTGATCTGGATCTTGGTCACTATGTCTCCTCCTTCCAGGTCGGGGAGGTGGTTCAGGACGTCAGGCGGATTCTTGACTGTCAGGTTCCACTGCCAGCTCTTCCATGTGTCGTTCATCCGCGACTCATCTCTGTACACACACAACTTCCTTCTTGTAGCACAACCTCCAACTTTACTTCATCAGTACTGGAAGGCAGAACACCATTTGAACTGATATAGAGGGAGCACATTGTGAAATACATTTATTGTCTAGCAAAATATAACGATGATTGAAGAGGAATGTCTTACAAGAACTTTATTCGCAAGCTTTCGGACCTCCTTCTACAGGCTTCACAATGACAAAAAGAAAGAAATATGAGATGAGTACAGTGGTACCTCGACATACGAGTTTAATTCGTTCCGCAACCTTGCTCGTATCTTGAATTACTCGTATCTCGAAGCAAATTTCCCCATACAAAACAATTGAACTACCATTAATCCGTTCCAACCTCCAAAATGTCACCCCAGTTGTTTTTGTTACGTGGTTTTAAATAATAAAAACGTATTTATAAATATCAAATATTTATTGCACAAAAACAAAAAAGAGAATGTAAAGAAATAAATTAGATATCCTCACTGGTCTTTGCCTTTTTCGCTACATTTTTCTCGCTTTCACATGTAGGCCGTTTAGAAAAAAACATGTCCAAGGAGGTTTGTTTCTTCCTCCCTCTCAGAATGTTCCGGAAATGAGTTAGGCAAGTGTCATTAAAAAGGTCAGATGCACGACCTGTTGCAGCTTTTTCGGGGTGTTTTTTTTTTTCCACAAACTGTGAAACTCTCTCCCACATTCCTAAGATCTCCTTTATCTGACTTGTAGAAATTTCACGTTTTAATTCAATACTCATCATCTTTTTCTTAGCACTTGACTTTTTACATACTTTCTTCCGATCCATGGTTATAAAAATAAATGAACTAAAACTGTAAATGTAAACGCAACACAAAACACAACTTATCATAGTGGAAGCACGCTGCTAACTGATCGTGATGGCGCGACTGCGTGTTACTACCGAACCGAACTCGTATCTCGAATTTCGCTCGTAACTAAAGGCAAAAAATCACTTGCTCGTCGGCTCGTATCTCGAAAAACTCGTATGTTGGGGCGCTCGTATGTCGAGGTACCACTGTATATTAATAGAACAAGATATTTTTGCATATGAGAAAAATATAGTATTTATAAATATAAATGAAAGTGAAAATGTATTGTCTACTTGATCAGAAGGTTCTCTTAATATGGGAAAAAAGAGAGATCATATAAGGTGTGTCTTTTATAAATTGTGGATCATTATCATTTACCCAACTCCAATACCTTTCTCAAAATATTTACAACAATTTCCAAAACAACAAAATAAACAATATCAGCATTCATAGATCTCAGTAATTCATTTGACAGTGTGAAGACAAAAGCTTTTAGTAAAACTTAATTAAATAGGTATATAAAATGGAGAAGTGTTCAATTAAATCTATGACTTCTTAAGAGATGAACCAACATCTATTCCATGAAGGCAAAAGTGAAGAAGGGACTTTCTCAAGGCAGCATCTTGAGTCCTCTACTCAATCTACCTAGATAGCCTAAACTGTCACACCAAGATTTCACTATTTGTTCTGGTAGACTTGATGCTGGGGGGACACTCCCTCTTTAAAAATCCTGAGTTCAACTGACCCAGTTGATGGACCTCAGCAATGGTCCCACTCCAGGGATACGGAGGTCTGTACTCATGTTAGAGTCAGCAGCAAAGGCTTCCATGTTAGGAAAGGCCTTAAATTATAGGCAAAGTCAGATTTTCACCAAAGTGTGCCTGGATCATGGTGCCATGATCAACGAAAGCTGCACTCCTATACCCTATTCCATGAGATCATGAACTCATTGAATTCGTGTAATCTTTACACAAGGGGATAAGAAACAACAACACTATTTGTTGATTAATTAGTGCATACCTCCCACTCAAACTTAGTATTGGACTGTTGACCACTGTTTTCGCAGCAACAAGTTAGAGATAATGTGCCCGTCATCTTTAGCCCCTCAATCTGAATACACCGTAACATGTCCTGCCACAGCTTCAACCCCTCCTACAACCGGCCCGACGAGACACAAAACTTAACGACCTTCCTGGACCGGACCTGCTTCTTTTGAGAGCCATTTGGGTTGATTTCTTTTTGCAAACATTTGACAAATTATTTTTTTGCTTCTGTTTGGATACTTTATATCAATTTAAAGTTTATCTGGTTCTTTGCATTCTTATTGAATGCACTGAATCTATTGGTTACCACAATTGTATAACTAAAGGATTCATGTATAACTTAGGGAACTAAATCAACTTCCCATAACAAATATGCAACATGTGGTCTACACTAAGGACATACACCAAAAAGATTCAACAAATTCTGCAGAATGTACTTAACTAAATAAGTGACTACTAATGTAATCAATACTGATATGTAAATATGATATATTCCTTTAAACTACTTTTTCTTTCATTCAAATGTATATATTTCACACGCAAATATACGATTTGTGGATATAGCATGTATTCTGTAATTGTTAAATAAAAAAAAAAGTATAATATTTGATACATGGGATAATATTGATGAGGCACAATTTGGATTGTAGATTATAAACACAAGGTAATAAGACCAACTCACACACTATTTATTTATTTATTTGGTCTTATTACCTTGTGTTTATGGGATAATATCTTCAGTCCAAAATTATTAAATATAAGTATTTTATAATTGAAAAAAAAAAAAAAAACCCAATTTTAGAGTTTAGTTTTATTTGCTTTGTTTTAAAGCAAGAGGAGAAAATCTGGGTTTTTCTTGATTGCCTATGTCCATAAAGAGTTTTTCCAGTATCATTCAGATTGCAGGATAGCATTGCAGTAATTCTTTCTTTTCAAAATCTACAACTTACACACTTTTAATATTTGAATCTTTTATTTGGAACCAATATTTATAAAACACAGGTTTCATCCCAATTATAAATCTTATATTTGGACTAAATACTTTTGATTTCTGAAGTTTCCATTTATTAAAGGTCAATTTTTATCATTTAGTTACCAATTTTCATAGGAAACGGATAAATATAAAAGTTGAAAAAACACAAGCTCAAAATAATAGATTTGAAATAAATTGTCTGGAAAAGAATATGTTAATCTTCTGTATAGATTTCTATCTTTTGAAACTATGTAAATTTAATTCTTTTTTTTTTTTTGTTTGTTAAAAATATATTTGCCATATGTAAATACTTATATGTATGTATGTATGTATTTATTTGTGACTAGAAATAAAATCATCAGTTGTTGTAATTCACTGACTCTCGTGTTGTTGCTTGGCTGATCATTACCAGATACCTGCTCTAGAGACAACAACGGAATTCCGTAGTTTCTTTTTTCTTGGAGTCACTCTTCCCTACATAGAGATAGGTTGGTGTTCTCCCCCCGGGACCTGAAATAGAGATTTTGGGCATCTGGGCAAAATAGAGCCTGGGCACTGCGCCGCTGAACGTGACATAAATAATAAAAAATGCTAAATCAGGAGTCAGCAACCTTTTGAGTCGGAAGAGTCAAAAATTACAAAATATCAAAGTTTTTAAAGAGCCACAATTTTTTTTTTCTTGGTAACAATAAATAGTACTCGCATAAATAATATGTGCGTATGGAACTATATAAAGAGCAGCAGCTTCACATCCAAAGAGCCGCATGTGGTTCACAAGCCACAGGTTGCTGATCCCTGTGCTAAATTAAATTAAATAATGATTGTGTACATATCATTTAAAGGGTAAATATAAAAAAAAGTGTGTAATTTTTAATACTAAGCTTATATGTGCTTTAATGTCTTTAAATAAAAGGGGAGGAAGGGAAATATATTTCTGTGGGGAGTAAGCGACCTAACTGTAGTAATACATTCAGTGGCACATTAAAACCCTCTCATTTCTAAATTGAAAACAATATATGTCATAAACACAAGGTAATAAGACCAAATCCAAATAAATAAATAGTGTGTGACGTTTCGTTAACAGCATTGTTACCATCTTCAGACAAAAGTACTGAGTGAGAGAAACTTACGAATCTGAGGCCTCGGAGTCACTATCACTTTGTCCTCCGCCAGATGCCTTCCATCTCTTGTACTTCTCAATCAGGTCCATCAGGTAATTGTTCTTCTTGGCTTTACGGATGAAGGGGAATTTGAGCAACTCTTTGGCAGTGGGCCTCTGCCAGGCAACCATAGTCTCAGAAAGATGGCACAGTTGGATGGATAACTCACATTCTCTGGGTCCTTGTTCAGGCAGGCCTCCACAAACTCCTTGAACTGCTTTGTGTAGTCCCCCGTGAGCTGGGGAGGATTGTTCTTGGGGATGAGGAAGAGCACACGCATGGGGTGGAGGTCCGAGTTAGGGGGCTCCCCCTTGGCTAGCTCTATGGCAGTGATGCCTAGACTCCAGATGTCTGCCTGCCTCACACAGCCTCAATGTCTGCATTGTTGGTTAGTTATTCAATTTGGATCTGTCCCAAGTGGGGATGATTTTGTGTGTGTGTTCTAAATAGGAACTTTTCAACATTGCCCTACTTAGAAATACATAAACTAACTCTATATGAGGTAAGTTATTGTCAACACCCACCATTGCAATGATAAGGATATTAAAACTTTACCAATATAAAATTAACTTCATTACTCTGACATTTAATGGTGACATGTAATGCAGTCAGATCTGAGTTCATAACACAGCCCTTGAGTTCACAATGCAAGGAAATGAGTCAAAATCTGATGTGGGTGTAAGATTTTTTTTTTCACTTTCCCCAATATATTCCCAGCTCAGTTTACTTTCCTGCAATGGTTGGCAAGCTCTCCTTACCCAGTGTGTACCGAGCCCTCTTGTTACATGGGTGACATATACAATAGAGGCACAATTAAGACAATACAAAAATTATCCAAAATTTGGATTACTATTGAAAATCAAAAGGGAACAAGATCAAATATGAAAAAAAAAAATGCACTTGACATTTTGTGCTAAACATGCTGGTTTAAAAAAATAATATAAATGCTGCATTGTTGAACAGAATGTTTGGCCTGGTTGACTTTTGACACAAGTTTCCACAAAGGTCTATTCCAAGTCAAAATGAGCATTTCTTTCAGATCAAATTCTTCTATACCAGCTCTCCTCATGAAAACTGCAGTGGTAGAATTGGTATGCTAATTAAGTTTTTAGATATGTGAGGGTAGCTAAAGTGTTGCAGTGCAGCGGCAGTGCCCAAAGGCAATGCATCATTTTTTGTGGAAGATTTAGATGTCATTTAGCTTCATATTGTTTCATTAAGCCAATCCAAATATTTGGACAAAAGATAAATGTGTACTTCACTTTCCCTAAAATCCTGATTTTGTTCCTTGAGATTTTTTCCAATTCCCTTACTTGAGGCTTTAGGAATAGAATTTTGATTCTTCAACAAGAATGGCAAACCCTCCTTACCCAGTATGTACCAATCCCTCTTGTTACATATACAATGGAGCACAATTAATACAATACAAAAATTATTCAAAATTTGGATTACTATTGAAAATCAAAAGAGAACAAGATCAAATCTGAAAAAAAAAAATAATAAATAAAATAAAGACAGAGGTAGTTCTGATGTGTCAAGGATGGGTTCCAAGAATGGGGGCAGCCATGTTAAACATTCTACTCAAGACTTTGAAAAAAGACCACATTTAGCTGGACTCAGCCTAATATATTCTCAACTAGAGCCCTAGGGGTTATTTATCTAACAAAATAAATAACTTGAGAGTGATGTTTTTCTTTCAGGAACAATATTACATATTTATTTAGAGAGAAGAATATCAAGTGTGGATATAGCTATTATATACATTAGAACCTCCCAGTAAAGGACACCTAATTGCAGAGCCAAAGTGTCCTTTAGAGAGAGGTGTCCTCTTACCAGAGAGTTGCTAAATAGTAAAAATGGTAATTTTGCAGATGAAAACTGTCCTTTGTAGAGAGGTGTCTTCATTCGTGAGTGTCCTCTCATGGGAGGTTCTACTGTACAAGGATTTATTTCACAACACAGAAAATGATTTTGGAAGATACTTTAAAATGCAGAATTGGAGCTTAAATCTGTGTGCCACAGCATGATAGCCAGAGCAAGTGATCTGATAGTTTGTAAAAGTGTGATTACCACAATTATTTTATATAGAATATAGTTTATACAAGTGTCCTCACTCACAGATGCCTCTAGTTTTAATTTCACAGCCTTACAAATAATCTATATACAACAACAACAACAAAAGCCTTTATTGAGGACCTCTCGTCCTATAAAGGATTCCCCAGTTTACAGAGTAATTGAAGAGAACTAAGAATACAGAGAGAAACCTATAAGTAGTAGGTATAGTATAGTATTTTCTACACTGTGACTATATACAACAGCAACAACAAGGTCTTTATGAAATATCTAACTTTTGGAATGTTAAATGGGGACATTATACAGCATATTCACATTCTTCCATTGTAGATGAGATGGGCTAATGCTTGAGTAAAATAGACTAAAGTGTCTAAGAGTTGAGGTAGAAAAAAATGAATTACAGTTAAACCTGTCTATAGCACCCACTCTTGGGACTCACCAAAATAGGGTGCAATAGAGAGGGGGTATTATAGACAGGTCACTTTTAATGTAAATCGCATCATACTATGTATTTAAAATCGGGTGCTATAGAGAGGAAGGCGTTATTTAGAGGGGGCGCTATAGACAGGTTTAACTGTATGTTTGTAGATAGAGCATAATGTCACCATACTCTTATCAACCATGTCTGAGGTCTAAAGAAGCATGTAACCAACTCTGGTCTACTGAGAAAACCTCCACCTGAATAAGCTAAAATTTTGTACCTTGGCATCGTAGGCTGATTGCTTGATGACTTCTGGGGCCATCCAGAAGGGTGTCCCTACAAAGGTGTTGCGTTTGCTGGTTGTGTTGGTCAACTGGCCTGCAACTCCAAAGTCTGCCAGCTTGACGTCCCCCAACTCAGACAGTAAGACATTGGCCGCTGCACACACAAGATTACAATTACAGATTAAAATATTCAGAGAAAAGTTACACTCATTATGTCCCCCCAGTGTTCTATCTATTTCTCCTCAACCAGCCATAGGTTGGTGACAGGCAGTTCTCTCAGAGCTTCATTTTTATGAATAGAGAGTCTTTGATGATACCATAGGGTCTTGTTGCACAGATCTGGGAATTTGTAACAATTTCACTTTACTAAATTCATACAATTAACCTGTGTGATTCACAAATGGATACCTTTTTCTCTCATTCTAAACCCTTAACTGGACAGGTTGATTCCGCCCATGCATAAACTTAATATAGGAAAAATATATTTTTTTCGTTTACTGAGAGATACCAGCTTTCATGTATTCTAATTTTACGGTGATACAAACATTTTCCATCCATTATTTATAAATATCAGTTTTGGGAGGGGGGTTAAATTTGCATGTGGGGGCTGCCCAGGCCGTCCAGAAGCGTGAGAATTGTTCCTGTCAGTGTTAGTTCATGGCTCATACTTGAGTCGCTATCTTCCACTATTTTTTAGCTTCCTTTTATATAAAATAACACTTCATTCTTGGATCAGTAGAATTATCAATCAAGTCAACAGAGAGAACTATCCCTGCCAACCCAAAACATATATATAGGTTTTAGAGATTAGTCGACCACTTTGGAAGAGTAATAGAAATATTCCGCAGACAATTGGTCCACTTCAGTAGAATTTGAAAAAAAATGGCCTTATATATATATTTAGGAAGGATGAGAAAGAAGATTCTACCACAATTTCAACCACACCTTAATAAAGAATCAGGAACATTTATTTTTGGTTTCTCTGGAACAACCACTTTAGTCTCCTTTGTTCCCAAAAGAAGAAAATCAGTAATCGGATTGATAAAAAGGATAAAAAAAAGAAAGGAGTAATTTTATTGGTGTGTGTGTGATCTTGGAAGAGTATTGATTGATGAACACCTGGCTAGACATAATCTAAATTCTCTCCCGCTGGAATTACAGACGACAATTCAAGAAGAATGATGGTTCAAGTACATCAAGGGAATCTACGATGCCACAACAATCTAATATTCCAAAAAGATGCTACAAATGTCCATCAAAAACGCGGTAAAAAATAAAAACCCTTTGCTCTGTATGTCAATTAAGCGTTTGCAAAAACATTTCTTATTTGTGAAATCTGTAAAAAATTCAGAATTTTTAAACATCAAAATCTCTAAGTTAACATTTGTATTCATTAAATATTTTTTATTATTGATTTCAATCATTATTTAGTGTTTATTTCACAAAGTTACATATGTGGGTTGAATCAACCCAACCCGTCCAGTTATGTAAGAAAATTTTGACCGCCCAGTTAAGGGTTAAAAGAAGTACTCCTTTTGCACATGAAAATTTTCTTCCCATAAAATTATTCTGTACCAATGAGGGGCACTAGTTTCCAGAATCTACCTAAAGCTGTTGAGAATGGTTTATTGCAGAAGGAATGAGCCACAATCCAACCTTTGATATCTCGGTGGAGTTTCCTCTCGGAGTGCAGGTAGTCCAGACCCTTGAGGACCTCCCTCAGGATTATGGCGATGTGCATCTCTTCAAACCTGCCAGCCTTCATCAGGTCTAAGGCTGAACCTCCACCCAGGTACTCCATGATGATCCATAGCTTTGTGCCCTGCACCAAACATCATGGTTTGCTTATCCCTAGTATACGGGGTAAACGAAAAAATTGCGCTACAAATTTTAAAATAAAACTACAACCTTTCGCAATAAGTTTCTTTTATTATTAATATAATAAAAGAAACTTATTGCGAAAGGTTGTAGTTTTATTTTAAAATACGGGGTAAAGGCCAGGATAATCATGGTGGGTAAAAGTAGGCGACTGCTTTTACTGTAAGTGCACCACATATCTACACATGTGAAAAGCAGTTCAACTTGCACTAAACATCATGTTGGCTAAAGAAGATATAGCAAAATGACATGGTTAGGATAAAGGAAGAGCACAAAGGGGATAGCAATAAATTTGTCTCTGGAACCAAGGTCTATTTATAGTAGAGGAATTGTTGCAAGTGCTTGGACATTTGTCCTTGGTTGTTGTTAGTTTAGTGGGGCCTTCCAACCCCTTATCCATGCCTAACAGTTTAGAAAATAAACACAAGGTAATAAGACCAGATCCAAATAAATAAATAGTGTGTGACTGCTTCTGTAACAGCATTACCATCTTCATACAAAAGTACTGACGAGTCAGTAAAAAAGTTGGTAGTTTTGTCTGAAGATGGTAACAACGCTGTTACCGAAATGTCACACACTATTTATTTATTTGGATTTGGTCTTATTACCTTGTGTTTATAAATTTATAATCCAAATTGTACCTTATCAGTTTAGAAAATGAAAATTCAAAAATATTTTATCGACACTCTTTGTCAATTGATACAAAAATTAATGAGAATATACAATTAGGTGATAAAATATAAAAAGCTGTTGTCAGTGAAGAGAGGCTTCTCCATCTTGTCCTCCTCCAGACAAGGACTCTCAGTTCTATGTTGAGATGATACTTATAGAGACCTGTCTTGGTAGATGTCAGGATGGTGTCGTCATCCAGGCCTCGCCCGAAGTTTAGAAGGTTGTACAACAACAGTAAAATAATTTTCACATATCAATATCTTAAATATAATTTTTGAAAATAGAACAATCCATAAATAAAGCTTTAATTAAAAAGGCATATATTGGGTCAAAATATCATTTATTTTACCAATATTTCAGTTAGCTGAACGCCAATCAAGGTATTATAACATATTAATGTGTGTCAACAGCAAATTCAGTGCCTGTTGTTAAAACACATTAAATGACATTAAAGACGCACTTTAAAATGTTACAATACCTTGATAAAGGTTGGCATTTAGCCAACTGAAATATTGTTAAAATAAATAATAGTTTGATCCAATATATGTCTTTTTAATTAAAGATTTTAAATGTATGTGGTAGTTCTATATTGTAGATGTCATAGAGAAATGTATAATTAGGAATGGTAAACATTAATCAAGAGATGAGAGTGACAACAATCCACAAGTAAACTTTGTCGGTGCTAGAATTATTGTTGTCTTATTGTTTAAACATTATAGATGGCACAGTGGATGGTACAGAACTATTCAATAGAATCCAACACTGATGAGAGAGAGCTGGAGAATCCAGTCAAATATCATTTCTTTAATAAGGAGAGAGAGACAATGACAAGTAGCATATTTCTATTGACATCTTGTCAATACAGGAAGGTGCACACTAATTATGAGAAATTAACAATAATGAAAATTATGATAAAAACGAAAAAGATATATAAAAAATATGCTATGTACAATAATGATAAGGCACAATTTGGATTGCGATGATTTGGAACACATTTTGGCTTGCATTAGATGCACTAAACAGGACCTTTGGGAGAGGCCGCTGCTCATCATAAAACAGCTCGAGGAGCATGAACTCATGGAATTCGTGTAATCTTTACACAAGGGGATAAGAAACAGCAACAACAACACAATTTGGATTATAGATTATAAACCAAATCGGTACTTTTGTCTGATGGTAACAACGCTGTTATTGAAAGGTCACACACTATTTATTTTTTTTTGGATTTGGTCTTATTACCTAGTGTTTAAACTATATACAATGACATTGTACATGCCACCTCAGCCACCGCTGCAGAGCTTGGTGGAAGATCCCCAGCGGGTCTCCAGAGAGAGAGATTTGAGGTTGAAGAAAAGGTGAATCATAGTTAAAGAGAGAGAAGTCTCTTAGTAAGAAAATGTATAGATACAAACTGCTCCAAATTGTCAAAATACTCAACATGAGATTGCATATTTAAAATGCTCATTAATTTGTATTCAAAAAAAGATTTCACATTGATTCTGACAATTGGAACTAATTAACCCAAAGAGCCCAGTTAATGAGCTATGAAGTTTTTTTATATTATTATTATCCTTAATACATGTGGTACAGACCATGATAATCATGGTGGGTAGAAGTTGGCGACTGCTTTTACTGTAAGTGCACCACGTGTCTATACATGTGAAAAGCAATTCGACATTGCACTTACAAATGTGCTAGAGCCCTGTTTGGTCACTTACACTCGCTGGTGGGGTTGGACTTTTGCAAGAATCAGGGGCCATTGGAGCATTAATTAGAAAAAAGTGCTCAATGCGGGATTCGATCCCGGGTCATAGCAGTCGAAAACCAACAGTTTAGACCATCCTTCCACCAACTACCTAAGCTATGCAGTAATATCCTACAATGAATTCTGCTAGAAGTTCCCCCATCTCTGAGGCCTAGAATAGAGATGGGTCCCCCCCCCCCCCTCTCTCAAAGAACTATAAAGCTACAAGCTCACCCTCTAAGTTCAAGAATGGAAACAAGACCTAAAACTGTCAGTAAGTCCATTACATTTGATTTAGGATTACAAACAAAGTATTTCTTCATTAGATCTATGGATAATACAAGAAAATAAGACCTAATCCAAATAATTTATTAGTGTGCGACGTTTCGGCAACAGCATTGTCACCATCATCAGACAAGAGAATAAATGGTGTCAAGCAGATATCGTCTGCTACCTTTGGAATCTGAAATTTACCATTTAATTCCAAATGCTCAACTGTCCTGCAATGATAATTTTACTATCACAGATTTTAACAGTCAAGGGCCCATTTTCCACCAGTTTTACCTGGTTCCCATTTATTCTTTAGTCTGATGATGGTAACAATGCTGTTGCCGAAACGTCACACACTAATAAATTATTTGGATTAGGTCTTAATTTTCTTTTTATTATAATCTATAATCCAATTTGTGCTTTATCATTTAGATCTATGGATGTTTTAGAAAGAATTAAAATGCTTAATGCCAAGAAATTGGTTTAGAGCCATCTAAACAAGAGATAGGAAGAGATCTATAAAACCTCTACCACCACAAGTAACTGGATATGTGAGTAAACACTGAGCCTCACCTCCATGAGTCACTGTAGCTGACACACAGGTGTTCCTCCCTATTCTCTGCTTCCACATATATAAAGTATCATTTTGAATTAGGTGTGAAGGCCAGGAATAAAAATGATAAAGCACTGTTTGGATTATAGCTACAAGGAAATATGACCTAATCCCAAGGTAATATGACCAAATCCAAATAAATAAATAGTGTGTGAAGTTCCTGGTAACAGCGTTGTTACCATCTTCAGACTAAAGTACTGAATGAGAAATTTTACCACAGCATGTTTTTAAATAGTTACTGTTATCAAGTGTGTAAAACAAGATAGCAGATAAGAAGAGGATAGTTTTCTGAGAAACACAGAATATTATTCTTAGATGGTAACAATACTGTTACCGAA
This sequence comes from Cordylochernes scorpioides, assembly GCA_030710605.1. Taxonomy (NCBI): domain Eukaryota; kingdom Metazoa; phylum Arthropoda; class Arachnida; order Pseudoscorpiones; family Chernetidae; genus Cordylochernes; species Cordylochernes scorpioides. The sequence continues at coordinate 66,751,963 of CP092881.1, read as the reverse complement.
ACGTCACACACTATTTATTTATTTGGTCTTATTACCTTGTGTTTATTATCTATAATCCAAATTGTGCCTTATCAAGATCTAATACAAATAAATTAATAGTGTGAAACATTTCGGTAACAGCGTTGTTGCCATCATCAGACAAAAGATTACCGTAACGTCACACACTATTAATTTATTTCGATTGGGTCTTATTTTCTTGTAGCCAGGAATAAAAGTTAACAAGACCAAATATGAGTGGATCAAAAATAAACTAAATGTTTATTTAACTTGCTCCGTGATAATAAAAGAAAAAAGAATCTAATCCAAATTTATTAGTGTGTGACGTTTCGGCAATAACATTGTCATCATCATCATCAGACAAAAGAATAAAATCTGTTTTCTCAACTTCTTGAAGTAGAGGAGAACCTCAGATCCTGAACTCTTTAAAATAGATTCTTCAAATGTGATGGCTTAGCATCTACATTGATGCTTTATCATCTTCTGTGATATTTGGTCAACCCAATATCTTGATAAATCAAGAAAAGCCACCAACAAACATGTTTCGCGCTGTTGGCGCTCGTTTGCATGGAGTAGGTTGTACCCTAAAAAGGCTGTACCAAATATGAGTGTCAATTCAGTAGCAGCAGGCATAGCTTTTATGTACATTACCATCAGGCTAATTATTATTTCTTTCTTTTGTTTTACATTTGTGATCTAAATTGATCCATTTTAATGAAAACCTGTCAGTGTGCTACTGAGATCCCTGGCAAGACCAGGGTCCAATATAATGTGACACCACAGGACATCTCTATTACCCTCAAACACCCATCAACAAAGAGCATCCCATGATAAAGCACAATTTGGATTATAGATTATAATAAAAGAAAATAAGACCTAACCCTAATAAATTATTTGTATTAGGTCTTATTTTCTTGTATTAGCATCATATGAAAGTAGGATTTAGGGATTAAGAAGAGTAGTTAGTGTACCTTGAGAAAGGAGCCAAAGTACTTGGTAACATAAGGACTGTCACACTGTGACAGGACCATGATCTCTTGTTGGATATCTTCAATCTCATCCTCGGCCTCCTCCAGGTCAATGATCTTGATGGCCACCACCTGCTGGAACCTGTTGTCCACCCCCTTGAACACCTCTCCAAATGATCCCTTGCCAATCCGCTCTTGTTTGGTGAAAATTTGTTCTGGATCCACCTGCTACACACACACACCACACACAGTCAGCAAAACTGAAGTTTCAAGGAAGAAATCAAAATCTATGGAACCATCACTAAAACAATGAGAGACACAGAGTAATAATTGACAATTAAAAATAGTTTATTGACTCTAGTCAACAATCAAGAAAGAGTTTACAGAGTTTAAAATAGTAGAGAAAATATATACACCAGACGAGGCCGAAGGGACGTCTGGATCCTATCAGGAACCGAGAGCAGATTCTGGGATCCATGCCTCCAACATGCTCATTGACAGCGTTGAGGAATTTAGCGAGAATAATCTTGTGTTCAGGCGAGAGTATCCCGAGGATATAATCCTTATCATCGCTGTATAGAATCGTGAACACGATATTAAACCTGATTACCACATCCTCATATAGGGGGCTTAGGATGGTTTCATCATTCAATCGTTCGAGTAAATCCACAACAGAGTAATAGGGTCTTTAGATGCACAGATCGAGAGACTAATATATTGGAAGGGTTCTCACTAAAGATGAACTAAGCCCTTCCATTCATTCACACAGTGATTCTAGAGAGTCTTGTAGAAATATTATTTATAAATAAGTAGTGCAGAGAAATGTTTTCACTTTGAAAGAGAATTTTTCATTCTCCTCAAAAACAAAAACCTGTTGAACACAATGCAAAAAAAAACTTATTAATACAAAAAACCATTCTTATATATTTATTAAAAATTTAAGAGTGAGAAAGGAATGTAAAGGATTTAAAAAAAAAAAAAAATCCGGTGGATGAGAGGGTAACACGCTCGATTCCCGACAGTCATGAACCGGGATTGAATCCCGCATTAAAATTTTGTTTAATACGTGAATAACCTTCACATATTATTCACACTTTCAATTATCATGAACTAGGTTGCTCTTGCTGAGCGGTACCTATTAATATGATTTTGAACCAAAGGACTTAAAACAAAGTAAACTCTTCGGCCAGTAAATATTTTTTTAGATTTACTGGCCGAAGTATCTTTAATTTTTAGAACTATGAATTCCGACCAGGCAACCTCTATCTTTACGATAAAGTGAACTCTGGTACTATAATCAGATTGGTGATTCAGCTCTTACTGACCCATTGTTCATCTTGTTGGTTTGAGATTTTCAATGTTTGCTATAGAATACCAAGTGTACCATCTTTAACCAGATGTAACCAATATCTTGCACACTGTTAATGCCTGCTCATATCCCATATAACCTACATATATCTATTGTTATGCTTCATCAGCTAAAAGTAACAATTATGGTGAAGCCTCAAACAAATATCAATTAGATGAAGAGATTTTTGATAAGACACAATTTGGATTATAGATTATAAACACATGGCGTCTGTTCCTCATGTCAGAGGCGGCCATTTCTTTTGGAGCTAAGTCGGCCTGCCACTGAGTAGTGCTCCCAGTCTTAATGCCAAAGGCAGACACATTCTACTTCACACAGTCATGATGGTTGTCAAATAAGCTTGATACCCTAATATAATTGAGTGGAGATAAGAAAGAAGAAGAAGACAAGGTAATAAGGCCAAATCCAAATAAATAGTGTGTGACGTTTCGGTAACAGTGTTGTTATCATCTTCAGACAAAAGTACTGAATCTTATAATATATATAATACATTCAGTACTTTTGTCTGAAGATGGTAACAATGCTGTTACCGAAACGTCACACACTATTTATTTATTTGGATTTGGTCTTATTACCTTGTGTTTATGAAGAGATTTTAAAAATGACTTAAAAATAGGAATAATCTATTTTCTATAAAAACCTATAAAAGTAATGTAGTAATCACACATTTGATAAGGTATAAGCATTTCTTCAGAATTTCTGAATTCTTATTTTCCCTATATCTATAAACGTTTTAGATATGTAATTTATAATACAATATAATGCGGCTTATGATTGTAAAATGACATTTGAAAATTATCCTGCATGTGTTTCTTTTAAACGAAAAACCTAAATTTATTTTTAAGAAGAAATAACGATTATTTCAAAACTTAGGGATGAAATATGAAAGGATGAATTGTGTAGAGTAATGATAAACGGAAAAATAAAAGTGTCCAGGGATGGGAATCAAACCCACCATCTGCCCGGTAAACGGAACACTGTGGGTTTTGATTCCCATCCCTGGACACTTTTATGTTTCCGTTTATCATTACTCTTCACAATTCATCCTTTCATACTTCATTCCTAAGGTTGGAAATAATCGTTATTTCTCCTTAAAAATAAATTTCGATTTTTTCGTTTAAGAGAAACACATGTGGGATAATTTTCAAATGTTGTTTTACAGTTTTAGATATTTAATTAAAAGGGCATATATTGGATCAAAATATCATTTATTTTTCCAATATTTCAGTTGGCTGAACGCCAACCTTTATCAAAGTGTTATAACATATTTAATAGATATGCAAGTTTTAGATATGTATTTGAATAAGAGTGGTCAGTATAGGGCACCAAGAAAAAGATGGAAGATAAGGGTAAAGGAAGCTATGTGCTGGCACAGATGTTCTAGGACTTTTCCAGGATGACAAATGAGAAGCCTAAATTCTCCCCCTTTCAACGTCTTGTACACATTCAGAAATTGATCATTTATGAACATCGATGGGGGCACACCACAGGTTTGGCCTTGAAATTTACGACGTTGATGGAAGAGACCCACACCCGACCATCAATTAGCAAAATTGACTAGCCATGGCAATTTTTTAATGATTCAATGGCGATTTTTTTTTTAAATGTCTTTGACAAGTGTTGCGGTATAGAATAGAAGCACGGTTAGGGCTGGTCCACACGTTAATGTTGAAAGAGACAAATGACAAAGTTTTATTGATATCCCGTGTTGAGAGAAAGAAAGATAATATATAAAATATAATTTAAAAAATCATATATCATAATATATAAATGGTCTGTAGTCTTTCCTTTATTGGAGGATTCCCCATCCATACCTCTATTCTATTTATTTATTATTTATTCAAAATGTAATCAAAATGAGTGATTAGAATTCCAAATTGTAATGTTTACATTTTCCCCATTTGTGTAATGTCATTATATATTTATAATTATTAAAGTAGGTAGTACCATAACAGGTTAATACTAATGAGGGGTACCGCCTCAAAAAAAACTATCAGAAGAATCCCATCTGAATACTTATCGAGCGAGAACAACTTCCACGCGAGTGACCAACAAAACGATGTGCCGCCGGCGGGGATGGCCAGCCAAGGAGAGAGTTGCCCAAGTGTGAAGGTGCGAAATCAAACAATAAGTTGGGAAACACCGGGAGCTAAACAAAGGGACTACGCCCAGACCTCTCTTTGTGTTTGGAGGCCAGCGACAACAATCCAACTCAAGTGTTGCAGGTGTGAGAGTGTAGCTGGAGGGAGGGACCTATCAATTACAACCGTTGGAAGTTTTCAATATGACCAAAACCTGCATCAGATCGTCCAAATAGTCTTAGACACTCTAGGCAGGCAAATCTGTCGAAGGAACGTGGCATTAATGGCACCACCGCAACTACAAGAACAAAGGAAACAAGTGCTGTTCCACCCTAATGAAAGTCGATGAGTCATCCAGGTCAAACACGGTGTGTCCGCCCCAGCAAGGACATACTATGGGTTGAAACAGTGTGTTGGGTAAAAGATGAGGAGACCGAACCACATGTGTGTGATATGGTTCATGATACTACAGCTGAGGTTAAGAAGGGACCTTCGTTGTAGATCGTGGGGCAGGGATTGTTCTACCGCAAGTGATCTCACGGTGAAACAGCTTGTATTGTAAGAACGGTAGATATTGCATGGAAATAAGTCCCCGGGCAGAGCCACAACCAGGTATAACCACCGTGTGTTACAAATGTGCGCAGTACAAGGCAACCAAACTCAAGTATGGCAACCGCACGACGGTCCGTGACTCGGCAGTTTGCGTCGCCAGGGACACCGCTTAAAACTTTTTATACACTTCCTTCTGACACGGGAGAATCAAAAGTCGAGAGTGGGAGACAATAGACTTCCAACCTAGGTATGACTCACTTTTCCGGCCACACAACAAAGTATTATTAAAGAAGTTATTAGTATTCCTCGAAATTAATTGACCACAGTTTCAATAAAACTGTTTGAAATATTATTCTCGTATGGTACTGAAGCGGCCTAAAGAGGAATCCACGAAAATGGCATAAAAGAAGATCCAGACGTTGGCAAGTGTAGCAGCTAACACAGGCTAACCGGTGCTATGCCGTTATCGTCCCTATGGGCCAAGTCTTTCCTCCTCACACACACTGGACGACCATTTGAAACAGAGTAAAGATATTCATTACCATTAGCGTTAAATAGTTATCCAGAACCTTTTGGATTCTTTAACATTTGCAAACATCGACTTCAATCTTCAGCCTCTAGTAACGATATCTCACGATATGCAACTTGTTTGCTTTCTGAATAAGATTTTCCAGCTTTGAAAAACATCCACAAAGTGTTGCCCTTAAGGCTTTTTACATCCCACTCTTTCTTTCCTTCCACCATATAATATATTGCACAGTAGCTCTTCCAAACCCCTCCTTCAAAATACAATGACTTAAAAATACCGTATTTTAAACACGGTTTTCATTTGTCTCTAACGATTAAAATTGCTTTAAAGGTATTTTTGATATATATAAAAAAACCGCTCTACCTCTACCCATTCACAACTACACTGTACACTATTTATACTAGAGACCAAAGAGTGCAGAAGAGATGCGCAAATTTCTTGGCCTAACTATCTGGGAAATATCTCTCGGGAGATGTTTGTATGGCCGGTCCATAACACGAGTCCAGTAACTGGCTGCTTAAATAGGAATAACGTCCCAAGTCTATAATTTACAAGGCGATTTACTATCCGCTTGATTGATGAGTTTATTACTTTTTGGGAAGTTTGTCTTTTCACAGCGTTCACATCTTCAACTCAATTATCATTCTTGAATCGGCTTGTTCTTTATCTTTCTCTACTCAAGTATAAGGGAAACGTATTAGAATATGGCAGCAGGTAGTGTGTTTTCCTTGTTGACGAAGCAATATTTTCAATATCTGGGAAAGTTATATTTATAGTTACTGTGATGTGGAGTTTTATTTCAACACCTTTCTATAACACCGATATATCAATGATCACTGTTTTGTTCGATTTTACAAACACCTCAATAAAAAAAAAAAAAAACTCTTGTCTAAACACTTGGGGGGGGAGACGAGAAATGCTACGAAGGGGAAAGAACTCGCCCTCTCTATAATTCTATATACAGTTACGAGCGTCATTCTTCGTCGCCTCTGTCACGGTTTGCTTTTTTTTGGAATGGCGCCCTCCTATTGGTCGGCTACGATCACGCACGCCCCCCCCCCCCCCCCCCCCCCCCCCCATTTTTGTAACTATTGTGTTGGAGCGGGTCGCTCCTTAGATAAATGCATATATTAGTTAATAACCAAATGGAATCCTCTCTTTCTTTTTCCCAGTAAGAGACGCCTACGGAAGCCAACAGTACATAGACAGATAAAGCACATAGGCTATAGTTATTAACTAACATATGCATTTATTTAAGGCGCCAAATTATAATTGTAACAAATAGTATTTGAATCAAAACATTCAATTGGGCGTTGCCCGGGTCATTCGGCTAGTTGTATTCTAACGTAGAGGTCAACAAGGAAAACGTTTGCCGGCCAGGAATATAGCATTGCATGGTAAGCAGTACGAGTATTTATGTGAAAGGAATATTAAAAAAGAAAGATATAGTGAAGGAAAGGGTGCTGGATCTCAGTCCGTGTGTGCTAGACAAGTATCTTCTAAATAGACGCACAGCACATGGAGGCTGACACACATGGAGATACCATAGCCAAAACGTAGCGTCAGCGAACTGGAGGAACTCGAGCTACACGTGTGCAAGGAACACCTCCTACATAAGTACTTCCCCAACCTGGCGGCTCAAACGTCTGTACAACCATGTGTAGTCCTCCGTGAGATCTCTTGACAAATTCGACGAAATTGTTACCATAGCCAAAACATCCAATCACTCACTTAGATTTTGTGGAACACTTAAATGTTTGAGGAAATTGAACTACAAGTTGTGGCTACTCGATTTAGCTTTAATGTAATGGTCAACTTGGAGGACTTACAGTGGGGTTTAAACGCTCCGTATCTTACAAGTTTGACTAATTTTCCTCATGCTTAACAAGAATTCCTCAAGCCAGAGGTTAACTAGAAAGGGATGAGGGTCGAGAGTTTGGGCATCCCGCCATCAGTGATGACTACCTAATCCGGGGACAATTCAGTTGCAACATTCCAGAATATAAAAGAGGGAGACCTTCAGATCCAATAACTCCCCGAATTTGGACGGCTGCGGCCTTGACCATTGTGGGCCGGCTTCCTGCCAACTTTCAATCTAGTGAGGAGGAGGAGGTTACACAGGTACTGGCTGCTTGCCTGCCTTCATTACCCGCCTGCTCTTGCCTAATTAATCCTCGACCTGTAATTGGCCCGTGACCTGGGGCGCCACAACCTGGTGGTTTCTGCTCTGTGTGGAGCCAACAAATATACTTCTCATAAACTTGGTTTTGTTGGGCATCCGAGAGTACTTTATCATCCCAATGAGTTTGCGTTCGACGCTCTGGGAACCCGGGTTATATCAAATTTTCCTCTCTTTGCGGGCTTAGAACTGGGCAAGGCCTGAAGAGAGATGGGCTATAACTAATTTCCTCTGCGATATCTGGTATTTTCTGTATTTCTACACGAAGGCAATCAATTAATACACACCTCATTGCATAAAGCTGGAGGACTTACTATACACTAATATATCTTCATGTGTACAGAGCTTTTTAATTACCTCTTTCTGTGTCGAATGGATCCTATAAGGAAGTTCGACATTTCATTATTATCGTTGGCTGATGTTGTTTGAAACCTATTGTAAACCGTGGCAATAAATTCCCTTATCCTAAAGACCTCAAGACCAGCTCTTTAACGTGAGTGTGTGCAAGCTAGCAAAACATGTTTTGTTAAATTCGGTAGGCCCAACGCGATGTGTAGAGGGGATCAACTAGGATTACGAAAGAAAGATAAAAATGGAACTGATGTTAGTTGCCATAGAGGCTTCAGGCTTCTCCAGTTTTGTGGGCACTATCTCTTCGTCATCCTTCTACGCCATGTTTATTTTCTATACGTGAAGGAATAATTACATGTTTGATATCTACCTTTTGAATGCCTACAAAAATATTAACAAAAATACTCTGAATATATTAGTTGGAAAACTTATCGCGAAGTGAATTGACATGGAGATTACCTAGTTCTTTAATGAATATTTATGTAAAAAAAAGTTTGATCTTTCAATCAATTTCCCGTGTGCAGAAACGGGCGGCTTCCTTTCATTTACTTTCCATACTCATCGACATTGTTTACATAAATACTAAAACCATTACTATTTAGTTGTAGAGTTTCTATCTACTCAGTAAGTTTTATATAGCTGCTGAAATACTCACGCTACCACAACAACATCTCCACGTCAGGTTAGAATGGATGACCGGCCACTCAAGCCCAAGACTTGGCCCCATTCTAACTACTGTCCACAATGACCTCTTCCTTCCTTAGCTCCTCATTCCACAAATCCTTCAATCAAAATTCAAAACTATTATAGACGCGTAAGATTCTTTTTAAAATAAAACAATTTCTACTGTCCTTACTGCAATGGAAAAATTAATGGGAGGGTCTCTGGCTCATCAGTGGTGAACCCTCCCAGCGGTTTCGCCAGTTTAATCTACCTTACCGCTGTTATATTGCATTTTTGGAACTTCCTTTTATAGTGATACTGATGCTAGACTCTTGGAATGGGTATTTTAGATGAACTATGGACATAAGCTTTGAGGACAGCAGAATTACATATAATTATGAATATTTAATATGCTTCGAGAAATCGCTCTTCCTTCAATGTTTAAAAAGAGCGGCAATGATTCTATCTTGGAATTCACTTTAATAGCAAGTAAATCTTGCATTTTAAAAAGGTATGGGGTTTATCTCGGCCCAGACAAGGAGGTGCCCGGGCGGGAAACACGCTCGGGTGCCACCGGTCCCATTTCTTGGACGGCCGCCGGCCCATCCTTGATGAACCGGGATAATAATTATCTAACACCGCGCGACCTCGACACACATGTGTGACGTCAACTTCAAACTTTTGAAATATTTGTCCGATTGTGCGTCCCCGTATTCCTCACCAACCACAATTTTTAAGTGATAAAAATGACAATGTTATTTCGCGACTGCAAAATCTCCAGCTTCTAGTTTCGGTAGCACTGAAGCTTCTAAATCTTTTCTTTCAGGCCGTTTCTGGCTGATACTTTTTTTTTTTTCCTTATGTGGATTCTTACCCCTTCAATGTGCAATCCACCGTTTGAATCGCTATCGTTGTTATTCTTTAAAAAACGATTGACTTTACAAGCAATGAGGAAACCTTGATTCCAATCTCAGTTTCTGATAATGCTATCTAGTCTCAGAGTTACCTTATCAGAGCGCGGGTTTCACAACATTGTAAAATTAACATATGAGTGGATAATAAGTTCGCTTCAGGAATCAGCCACAACAAGAGAGAGCGGGGTAATTAGAAGGAGTTTAGAGAGGAACCAGCAATTCCAAGTTTATAAGGGCTAGTGGATCACACATTTTATTGGAGAGCTTAATTGCACCATGTGTTGTATAACTCGCATATGAATACTAATAATACTTTAAACGAATTCTTCATCACTAAAAATATCTTTGAAGGGAGGGGTAAGATCAGCAAAGAGATTCTAAAAAGAGCGAGAAATGCGATTGCTGTCACTTTACGTCCTTGTTGTTGGGAAGGGTTATTCTGATACGGAAATGCACCAGGCTTCTCGGCACTTTAGTCAACGAAGCTGAACACTTCAGATATCAAGTCCGTCCCACTTCCTGCGTCACAATCCCAACAAGTGCTCTACAGTAGATTGGCCAACAAGTCGTCAATTAAAGTGGGTTGAAAGCCGTCGTTCCAAATTCCAGCCATTTGGCAAGAGGTCCGTGCGACTTACGCAAGCTCGCATCTTCCAGAAAGGAGGTTGCCGGATTATCTCGGGTCGGTGCACTCACGGAATCCCTCACTGGCCGCCCGCCCCCACACATACAACTCGGAACCTAGGTATTGAATTACAAAACTGGCTTATCCCACGGTTATGTCAACCTTACTTAACCCCCTACCACTAACCGAGAGGACAAAAGCTAGTGGACCACCTCCTTCTTACCTGATGTACAGAATGGTGATGGTTCTTTGGGTTGCAACACCTCGAGTGCATCAATGACCTTCCTCCTAGACCAACATAGAGCCACCTCTATAACCATATGACTAGAACATTCATCTAGCCGGGGTAGTTGCACTAAGCGCTAACTCCAATATATCAGCTTTAAATATTTATTCCAACGGCATCGCCAAGTAAGGAAGGTAGAGAAAAGCTCTCGGCCAGGTCTACAACTTTCTCCCTGGCCCAGACAGGATGCTGTGCACGGATCACTTTACTTCCGGCGCGGTGTCGAGTTCCCCTGACATCCGCTCCAACCATTAAAAAATATGCTTTTTGAAGAAAATGGTTGCTATTGTGTTAGCAGTAAGTGATCTTGGTACTTTGCAGTGAGAATCTAAGTGACTAATGCTTTTACTGAGCATGCCTACATGATAAGATGCTTTAGTATCTTGAATGCAAAAAAAAAAAAGTTTCTTTAAAATAACCTTAAAGTACCGGTAAACTAATATGAGGTTTCTTAAGAGAAGAATTGAACATATTGTAACCTGCAACTGCCTATTCTCAAACTGTACTTATGTCCGAATACCACCATTCTAACCTTGTCAAGGGCTGACAGTTAACGGCCATTGTGGGGAAGAACCGTATCTTGGCTGTGCGGGGGATCGACCCATTCTATCCTTGCAAAAGAAGTGCGACCCCGGAAGACTGTTATATCCTTTCCGAAGAACCCTTCCCTTGTCAAAATGACGTTAAAACTGTGCGTCATCTTCGCTTGGACTGACGAGGTCTACAACTCGAACCCAAGGTCTCCAAATGGCGCTCTGAAATTTCTAAATCTGGTTTTGTAGCTTTGTCACTAATTTGAGTCTGCTAGATTGCAGAAAGGGACAAATTATGGCGCATAGTTTTTTTTTGTATCCCATTTAACGATTCTAGGGAAACTTCTATATAGCATCCTTGTCAAGAAAATGTATAAGATATATGTTGGATCCTATGACTATTCCATACTTGCAAAGAGAAATTGTTAACTTTTTACAGACAAGGAAAAAATATTCGAAATGGCTATCTAATAAGCAAGGTATAGTGAGCCCGAAAGTTCACTAATAAGGGAGAGATATATCCCTCCCAGCTAGATGGTCAATCGAAAACCTACTACTCGGTTTATGCAGTCAATGGCCAAGCGGCTTCTCCTTTGATAAAGAAGACAAGACACACGATGGATTTCGAAACAAGAAGCTCCCAAACAAAAACGAAGAGAACAAGGTGGTTCTTAAACCATGGGTGAGTTCAGGCGTGCACAAGGTTCGACGGGAAGTTGGCGAAGAGTCCTGAAGGAGCGGGAAGTTTCACTAGCGTGAAGTCGGGACTGGACTGCGAGTTCTGCTCATCTCCTGCTGAATCTGTCTACTCTCTGCTGAATGCTGCCCCTGTACCATCTGGCCTGGACCTGAGGGTCACCTGATCATCTCGACCGGCTAGATACGTCATAGCAAAATGACTGACACGTTTGGATGGGGGAAGAAACATCTCAATTCAGTTATGCAACCCGTTTCTCCCACCCAGGTTATTTAACCGACTTCTTGTCTTTGTGTCAGAGCGCTAAATTTTAACTTTTGTTCATTCATTTGTTACAGATTGGAAAGGTTAGATTATTTACAATACATTGGAGACATGGAAGGGTTTTTTTTAATAAGGTAGGGGCACATTTAAATAATTTACAAACAGGAAAAGGGTGGTTGAGATGGGATGGTTTGCAGGTTAGGGTTGGATGATACATTAGATAACGTTATGAATGAGGTATATAGGGAGCGTATGCCACAGCTAGATGGAGACAAGAAGGAAGGGCTGGTCGCCGTCCTAATTGGGAGGAAGGCCATATTGGGAAAAACAATGGAGACAAACCTTGTTGAGGCGTGAATTAGAGAAGGCCTGGAATGTGTGCACTTGCTGAAAAAAAAAGGCACGCCAATTTGGAAAACTCATTCCTGCAGAATTATGCCGAAATAGGTGTCCCACCAGCTAGCCAGGGGAACAAACACCAGATCTATTGTGGACAAGACAAAGTGGAGCCTAGCAATTATTCACCTCCCGGAGAAATCTTGCGCAAACATCATCTCCCCTCCGAGGGGGAAAACTGGCGTGAATGGCTTCTCCATTACGACACGAGGCTAATGTTGGAGTTTCCTCAGGGGGCCGGCCGATAGGCCTCCAAAAATCCCCACTAGCGGGTTTGCTGGAGAATCTTGTTTTAACTGAAGAGTCTATGATAGGAAACATCCTCCTAGCCATATTGTTTCCTTACGGAACATTTCCACAAACCTACAATTAAAATGGCAAGGAGTTCACTATCTAGCGAGATATCTCATTTATACCTCAAACAGAGCAGATGCTATTTAATCCAATCGGAAGTACAACTCAACACTTAGGTGTCCGAGCTAAGCTAGTTGAACCAGTGGCCGGGACGTGTACGGCACGTACCAACGCCATGCTTCATCGACTCGCTTTGTCAGATTTGGATGCTCATTAAAATTAATGAGGCCGCCGCCGGCCAAATCCCCTCGCTGACGTTACCAGAGCTCTAGCAGAATATTGACCTCGGTAACAGAAGGTTACTGCACCAGACACTGGCATTCGTGTTGGTTAGCTAATAGGTACTCAGCAAATGAAACAGCGATCCCGTCATTGACGTCTAAGCTAAACCACATATCCCAAGGTTGTACATTCTGGCGGGTAGAGCACCATGCACGTAGATTTGCAATTACAAGTAAGGAGCCAAGGATTAGCTTGTTGCATGCACTGTTGGAGTTCTGTTGGAAAAGGGAGTAATTTTATTTAAATCTATTTCCATCCGGGTTATAAGTTGAGCAGCGCACGGACGTCGCTGAGTGGGGGAGAGAGAAGCCGGAACCCAGAGGTCAGGCAGGGAGGGCAGGCAGCGGCTACAATAGCTTCCTTGCCTTCTTCTTCACTTAGCTCCTTTTTTTTTAGGGCGCCAACTTGTTGCCCATACTTCTCCGTCTTGCCATTTAGTTATTCTCTGGATATTATAGAAATGTCTAAACATTTCGGACCAATTAAAAGAAAATCTCTTTAAACGATGGCTACAGCTGTTATATGCATTTTACATAACCGATGGAACGCTTCACGGTTTTGCGTGTCATCCTTGCGCAGGGGCTGTTTGCTAATCTTATCTGTATTGTTCCAATTTAAGTACCGCCGAACAAGCGTGTACATTACTGATGGAACGTTACGAGTTAAAACAACGCAGGAGAACGGTATTCGACAGTCTTCTAGTAAGGAAACAAGTATATTAGGCATTGTTTTGTATAGAGGTCGGGTGTCGGCAACCTTTTGAGTAGGAAGAGTCAAAAATTACAATTTACAAAATTTCAAAGGTTTTAAAGAGCTACACATTTTTTTTCTTGCCAACAATAAATAGTACTCGCATAAATAATATTTGCGTATGGAACTATATAAAGAGCCACAGCTTCGCATGCAAAGAGGCGCAGATTGCTGACCCCCAGTATAGGTGATATATATACACGAGTATATTTCTGTCGTTCTTTTTTCTTTAAATGCAAATCTCCTAATATATGTAAATATGCAAATATTTATATAATCATCTTCTTATACGTTTTATAAGTTTCTCCTATGGAAGGGCATTGATGTTCGAAAGCTCGGAGAAAAATAATAAAAACTTTGAAAGAAACCTTTCACCTTATGATTTATCGTAATTTCACAATGTTAATTTAATTCCAAAGGTGTTGACGATATTCCGTTTGCGCTCTAGGGAAGCTAGAGGTTAATCCTAAAACACATAGAGTTGTAGAAATGGAAGTTGAGTGCATATAGTAAAGAAAAACATCCAGCCTTTAGAAGGATCATTAACGAGGCGACAAAGGTAGAAAAAACTATAAGTTGGACACAATTGACGGAACACATCCAATAAACTAAATAGTATTTTCCTGTAGCGTAGTAATCGATTACTAGACAGATACATTTTTAGTAAAATATTATTTATTTATTACGTCAGCACAACTAAAGGACTACAATCAACCTATATATATATATTGAAATTTAAAAAATGCATATCCTGACCACACTCACATGATGGCAGAGCGCTATATAATGGAACAGAAATCAACTAAACGTTAATTTAACCTGTTCCCTGATATTTAGCTAACCCATTTTATTGATCAATCAAGAAAAGCCAACCAAAAACACGTTTCGGGCTGTTGGCCTCCGTCAGCGTGGTGCAGGCTGTACCGCTATGACCGTCTACGTTTGTTTTAAATAGAAATTTCTCGAACAATAAAAATAGTACGTGGCTAATTCATTTTTTTTACGGGTCAACTGGTTCAACTCTGCAATATTAAAACAGGACGCGAGTAAAAGCACTTAGCACTAGTCCATACTAATGTGTATGTAGCTAGTACAGAGAGATATTTATAACCCAGGGAGCGCAGAACGCCAACTACCCGGGGAGTCCAGCTCATTAGTGTGGATAGAGCTAAGTGCTTTTACTCGCGTCCTGTTTTGATATTTCTGAGTTGAACTATTTGACCAGAAAGTTCCATGCTGAATCTGGCCATAGATGTAGGGTTGAGGTGGGGTCAGTCCAAGCCGGATAGCTCTTTTCAGGTCTCAGGAAGGCTGGACAGTTGAAGAGAAGATGATCAACTTTCTGTGGCTCTTCTGAACAGTGGATGCAGGTAGGGTCTGTTTCGGGATGCACACTTGTAATGTCTGCCAGTACATGGCCATGCCGACTGAATGAAGGACTTTGATACCAGCAACATAGGAAATACCGAATTTCCTATGGATTAAGTAAGTCAAGCTTGGAACAATTGCTCGACATCTGCGAATGAGTTTGGATAAATGAGAGACGAATCCTCGTGTCTGGTCGAGTTACTAATAGGGTTCTGATTGGTTCAGCTAGTAAACATTGAGCAAACAAGTTATAGAACATGTATGATGATTTCAAAAATACATAAGAGGTATATTATGCTGCATTTTCATATTGTGAATAATTAAAATATATAGAGTGATTATAACACTAAATATAATTGATAATTTCTTCGCCACAATATCATTTAATTATGAATCCGCATCATTTCACCACACCTACAACAATCTCTAGGAAAACTATCAAACGTTGTAAAATAGTAATGCTATCAGCGATTGCTAAAAGGTAGTGAGTGCTACGGAAATGTCGACATATTTGAGGCGTCTACAATTCAAATATAAATTTGATTTGTAACAACCGTAGTATATATGTTAGTGCTGCCACCTGCCGTCATATACAAGGCATGAGGGGGAGCCCCAGAAAACAAACAAGTTTGTCTGGAAAGAACGTGGCCTTGTGTTAGTTCTATCTCGGCGCAGTGAGGAGGAAAACCAGAAGTGGTATTGGTAGGCAGTAAAACGGCCGGCGCTATTTGGGGCGGAGGTCAAAAGGTGGCGACGAGTCAGCTGGCAGTCCGACCGGCTTCTACCGTCCTGATGGACTGGTGGTAGCTTTATACTATGCAAATCAGAGCACTTGCAAGCACGTCTCCATTATCCAATCGATTACACCCTCCTAAACCGTAGATACCAACATGGTAATAAACAACAGATATATTTTAACCAATATATTACACAGGCTATGATTTTTATGATGGGTAGATGCTTGGGTTGTAATAATGTAGAAAGCAGTTCACTTACAAGGTGCCCAGACCACGATTGGTTATTTGTTACTGGTATATGCAAATCAGAGCACTTGCAAGCACGTCTCCATTATCCAATCGATTACACCTACGACTAAACCGTAGATACCAATATGGTAATAAACGATATAAGTTGTGAAATAATTGCAAAGGATTTAAACGATATCAATAAAAATAATTGCAAAAACTTCCTTTATTATTTATTTATACGCAATGAAAGAGGTATGAAATTCATTCGTTTTCACTTAAGATTGAATTTCAAGTTACAACGCTATTTAGCATAAGCCAAATAAAGAAACTTTTTTGCAATTATTCCGATTGATAATAAACGATATATTTTAACCAATATACTACACGGGCTATGATTTTTTTTATAATGGGTAGAGGCTTGGGGTGTAAGAATGTAGAAAGCAGTTCACTTACAAGGTGCCCAGACCACGATTGGTTATTTGTTACAGGTAGAGTTAAGACCCATCGTTATCATCTATGATGTTTATAATACAAGAATGGAATCCACCGTTGCCATCCATCGTGCCTATGCTACAAGAATAATGTCTGTGGAATCCATCGACAAGTCACTCACACTCCACCTTTCAGAAGAGACGATATAAAATGCCAAATCTCTTCGGCAAAATACTGCTAGTGGTCGATCACTCAAAAGAGAAATTATAGATGACAAATGGTCCGAAATTACATAAATTATTTCCTTTACACACATACATCCCGCATTTCAAGGCAAAAGCCAAGTGTTTTTAGGTTTTAAAATGTATATGCTCGCATGATTGCAAACGTTGGGAAATGATAAACTGCGTCCATTTGCGTACAATACCTATATATAATCAGACTTAAACCGGGAAGAAAACCATCTCTGCCAAATCAGAAAAGCCTGACCATTGTTTTGGGACATTGGACTTATTGGCCCTCAGGGGAGTTTCGTTCTCATCAGGGATTACAGAGGACCATCTGAGGGAGACTAACGAAGTACCATTTCTGACCGCAAAAAAAGATGCCAATTTAGATAACCACCTCGTTAGAGCAAAGCCTGGAGTCATGGTTCTATATTGTCTAGACATCATCAATCCAGAGATGGCGATTGACTTTTTTTTTTTCTTTCTTTTTTTTATTTTGACTAGGACCTGGTTTCGAACCCGGAGAGAGATTGAGATCTTTTTTAATTGTACACAGCGAATGCACTCCACCACTGCGACATTCATTAAGCCACTGTAGCCAGTTTGGGGCTAAATCGAAGTTTTTAGACTTTATAACATTCTAGGGCTGCCTATACACCGGAGTCTCAAGACTGCCAGAGCAAGAATCGTGGATAGCCTAGACAAAGTCTGTCTGTACCCGCCTGAATAAGATTCAATGGCTGCCTAAATCGAACGCAATAAGTTCGAGAAAGGCTACAAGATTGCATGCCTTCGTCAGAGCAAGATTCTTGAGGATGGCTGTAGAGGAATAATCAATCCCGCGTGAGCCAACAACGAAGGTGTCTGTATTTAACTCGACTAATTGGCCATTTGAGAATGGTCGTCTAGTCCTACCAACGGGCTGTACCAAGCAGAACGATCAAATGCACCGTGGCAATGAACCAAGCTGCAACACAACGCAACGAAGGTGTTTTAAAACAATTTAGGATCAATAAAACCTCATTTAGCAAAACCCTGATATTTAGAGATAGAAATTTTACCCGAAGGAAAATACTCTTCAAAAAGAAATGCACCTCCCATCAATCAACTTGGACGCCAAACTCTAGACTAACTTATCTCAGGATTTTTTTTTTTTTTAATTTGTAACTTGTAAGCAAAAATATATTGGGATACACAACAACAACAACAAAAAGAATAAATAATGGTCACAATTAAAATAGTTTCTGCTATTACCTGGATTATTGTGAGGCAATTTCTTATTTCCGAGTCTTATTTTTATTTATTAAACCGTTTTGCAATTTGAATGATGCAAATAAAAACAATGTGTCTTGGGTCTGCCGTTTTAACGGCAATGTGGCCAGGCCTATTTTGTTCTTTCAGGAAGGCACCTTAATGTCTCCTTATTTAATACATTAAGGAGTCTTCATAAGGACAAATAGGTCTGGCCACATCTGTATTGAATACAGAGATATTAAGATGCATTCCAAGAACAAATCGGCCTGGCCATATCTGGATGTCCACCAACTAGACAATAACTGACTCGGGTAGTTTCCGACTTCTGTACGCTCCAGGAGTCTAGACTATGTGCAGATTCCTCTGCTTTCGGGTGGGAAAGATAGACGGAGGTTAAATAAAAGGGTGAAAGTATCTCGTAGGGCATGGCGCAAAACCGCGAAGTTAAATCATAAAAACGAACAAATTCCAAAGTGCGAGCAGGTAACGTAGGGTTGGTTGGCTGGGGGAAACGAGGAAGGAAGAAGCCATAAACCGACCGAAATAGAAAGTGGGTATCTCCGGTACAATGGAGATAATTGGTGGCGTTTTGTAACGGGCGTGGACCCTGAGGGGGTGGGGGTCTATTTGTAGGAAACCTTGCCTTGGGCCTCGTGCCGAGAAGTCACGATGAAATAACTCGGTGAGACCATCTTTTAACATCTTCCAGGTTGAAAAGGCTTCGGAAAGAGATAGGGAAATGAATCGTGAAAAGAGTTGGGGCACTGAGAGTTCAGAGAGGGTTGCGCCACCAGCCACAGGAGCTTGTTAGCACGGACAATCAGGACCAGAAGGGGGTCGAGTGGTCGCCAGCGGCCCTTGAATAGCCAAGTCAGACCCTGCAATTCCCTGGACGGCCGAGGTGATAGATCGTCCTGCAGCCATTAGTCGCAAATGATTAGTCTCGTCCACCGCAACCTAATGGCACAGTACTTCCTTCTCAAGAGTTTCGATGCGATGGCTAAAGGTATTTCTTGATTTTAAACTCTAACAATCAGCACGTGTGTGTGTTTCAGGTGTGTAGAGCAGTTAACATCATGCGGTTGAATGGTCGGTGGAAGCAGTGAAGCGTTCGGCCCCATTCCTCCGCATATAAATAAATGACCATTACAACGGGGACAGCGTCCTGGACTGACACGGTATTACACATTTATTAAAATCCTTCACTCGCGGGATGAAGACTTCTATATAAACCGCACATTGAAAAAAATGGCACCATTCTAATTTTTCAACTAAAGTTTACCAATCATTGTTGTTGTGCGTGGCATTGAATTGCTCTTTGTGAAGAAATGGGGGAAGATGTCAATATTTCTCCGGATGATTCTCCTCATACCGAAAGAGTAACGAACACAACAGTTTGATAAACAAAGTGGTCAACACGCAGCCTGTCCCACTTACTGACAAAATTTCTATAAGGGATCAAGGACCCGAGGGAAGGAAGTTAAAAAACGAAAGCGGAACACGTGTAGAAAATTGGAATTCTTCTCTTGAACGGCCGCAGCAGAGCTTCCGCATTTTTTACCCCGCGCGCCACTTTGGTAGCTCCTTTGTCCCGTCGCTCGGGGACTCTCTAGCATAATTAAACCTTCAAATAGCCCCTCTTCTCCTCTTTAATAAAGAGAGAAAACCAATCCTTTGGTATCCACTGGCTGCCACTTATCTAAGCTCTATGTTGACACTACATAGTGTTTACTACTCCCTGGTAGAAGTGCACAAGTTGGAAGAACTTTTGCACTTAAAAAAAAAAAAACTATACGAACCCTTTTGAGAGGGTTTTTAAAAATATAGTAATCCGGTTAAGAGTTTTTATGTGAAAAAATATATACAAAAGCCAACCATGTAGACGTTTCAGGTTCTTGGATAATGACAACGTGGTGCAAGCTATACCTCAACGACCAAAAAGATCTGGTTTTTGCGGTTGTTTGAAAAATCAAGGAATGGATTTGCAACTAGGGTCAAAATGTTGAAACGCATACGGGGGGGGGGGGTCGGATTTTGTTTATTCAACAAATTAAAGGAACAACGATTAGTTCCGACACATGGTGGCAAGCTATCAGTAACTTTCAGTCAGAAATAGTATTCAAGTAAATTATGAGTATAAGCTTTTAGAACAGTAGAATTACATATGAATGTTTTTCTTAATGAAATATTTTTTTCTTGATCTCTCTCTTTCTCATACCAGATGACCATCAGTGAGATTCCTCTGATGAAAATAATATTTAATTTTACTTTTCTTTCTCCTATTACCCTATATAATCTTATATTGTTTTGAAAATAGAGCAATCCATACTTAATTCATTAGATAATAAAAGGCATATATTGGATTTAATAAAATATTTATTTTGCCAATATTTCGGCTGGCTGAACGCCAACCTTTATCGAGGCATTACATTTTTGTATACACAAACTCAGCGCCGCATAGTGTTATAATATCACAGTTGAAATCAATTAAAATACAGAGTAGGTGGGAGAAATTTGTGCATGAAAAAAATATATATATAAAAATGCAATCAAAAGTGTAAAATATCTTAAAATATTAACGGAAAAAATGAGTTCTATCTTATATTTAAAAAAAAAAATTGTAATAAGTACGTAAAAATAAATCATTAATAACTCATTAAGAGATAAAAATGTAAAAATATATGATCTATTAAAACATTTGAAATAAATTTAAAATGATTTAAACAATAAACTGTAAGAACATTTTTAAAAAGTTTAACAAAAAATGTGGGTATTTAAAAAATTCATTTCAAAATTTATGGAGATCGATTTATATATAAGTAAAAAATATTTTATAAAAATGCATTAAAATGGAAGTTAAAACAATTTAGGATGAATATATGAGAAAAAAATAAATTAAAAAGTGGAAACTAAAAAAGTCAAAATTATTGCATGTAATATGTTATATATTTAATGTATCAATACTTTTGCGTTTTGAAGCGATAAATGTAAAAATAATTAAACAAGTGGTATGTATTAATTATACAGGTTATTACTAATGTGTGAAAATATAATTTAAGAAATCGCGGGTATTACAACAAAATTTAAAAATTCATTAAAGCAAAAAAATTAAATAAAGCAAAGTTATGAAATTTAAAAAAACGGCACCTCTCCCTTTAAAATAGTACATAATAAGTCAATTTAAAAATAAAAATTAATTTATTTTTTCTCTCATATATATTCATCCTAAATTGTTTTAACTTCCATTTTAATACATTTTTATAAAATATTTTTTACTTATATATAAATCGATCTCCATAAATTTTGAAATGAATTTTTTAAATACCCACATTTTTTGTTAAACTTTTTAAAAATGTTCTTACAGTTTATTGTTTAAATCATTTTAAATTTATTTCAAATGTTTTAATAGATACATATATTTTTACATTTTTATCTCTTAATGAGTTATTAATGAATTATTTTTACGTACTTATTACAATTTTTTTTTTTAAATATAAGATAGAACTCATTTTTTCCGTTAATATTTTAAGATATTTTACACTTTTGATTGCATTTTTATATATATTTTTTTTCATGCACAAATTTCTCCCACCTACTCTGTATTTTAATTGATTTCAACTGTGATATTATAACACTATGCGGCGCTGAGTTTGTGTATACAAAAATGTAATGCCTCGATAAAGGTTGGCGTTCAGCCAGCCGAAATATTGGCAAAATAAATATTTTATTAAATCCAATATATGCCTTTTATTATCTAATAATCTTATATGTACGATGTAATAAAAGTATATTCAATCTCAATCTATTTCTCTCTCTCTCTTGACTTCTAGTCAACAAATTTGTGAATTGTCATTGTCTCTCTCTTGATCGTTGGAGACCCGTTGGCAATCTTCCATCAAGCTCTGCAGCGGTGGCGCCATGTACATATTCATTGTATATAGCATATATTTTATTTAATCATCATCATTGTAAATTTTACATCTCCACTTGAATAGTTCGGACTTGTTTGTGTGTTGTGCACTTTTGCCTATATTTTTGACGGGATGTCAATAAAACTATGTTATTTGTCTCTCTCTCTCTTGAGGTAACACGGATTCCTGGAGCCACGTACTAAAGTATTCAACTATCCGGGTTGGTCTTTAGACTTCACGTCTTAATGGTGGACATCCAGTTTATCATATGTCGCCAGGCTGGTTTGTTCTTGGATTTTTTCATATCTTATAAAATGCATTGATCTTTGAATGCGACGGACGGAGATATGACGAGTGGTGAAACGCGGCTGTTGAGAGCATCGGTACCGACTGTCGTCGGAAGTCACCCTCCGTAAAGTGTAAGTATGGGATTGAAGGTCCAGTCACAGCAGCATCCTTCACCTTCTCTTCATCGAAGGCTCTGAGAGATAAGGTTAACCTAACGACCACAAAACGTAAGATCATTTTATAGAGAAATAAAATTCCAGAAGCTGAATTCGATGGACAGTTACGAAATGGCATGGCTTCAATTCTCAAGTGATGCAGAACCTTACGTGTATGTTTTCCCCGGCAGACACCATCAACAAGCTTTACAAGCTTGATACCTTAGGGTGATTGAGTGGAGATAAGAAAGAAGAAGACGTGTATGTTTTTTTGTTGTTTTTTTAATTGGGCTCCGTATAGAGAGAGTACTGGAAGTCTCGAATACTGTGGTGAAGTGTCGTCAAAACAGTAATATTATATTGAGTGAGATTGAATTAAATAATTAGAAAACATGTTTGTGTTTAGAGACACTACTCCCCAATCAAACAAGATTTGCACAATGAAGAATAAAAAGACACAATTTGATATTTGCGGAAGAGCGATTGCTCGAAGCATATTATATATTTATAATTGTATGTAATTCTACTGTCCTCAAAGCTTATGTCCATAGTTCTTCTAAAATACCCATTCCAAGAGTCTAGCAACAGTATCACTATAAAAAAAAAAGTTCCAAAAATGCAATATAACAGCGGTATGGTAGATTAAACTGGCGAAACCGCTGGGAGGGTTCACCACTGATGAGCCAGACCCTCCCTTTAATTTTTCCATTGCAGTAAGGGCAGTAGAAATTGTTTAATTTCAAAAAGAATCTTACGCATTTAAAATAGTTTCGAATTTTGATAATGAGGAATAACTGTAAGGGACCCATAGTAAGATGAATTCTGTTAAACTAAGTAGGTGTTTGCAGAGGGTAGACTAACTCAGCACCACCAAGAACCCCCAATTAATTATTATATTCGCAGCTATTGTTTGCGTGTGCAGGTCGACAGGCTCCTGAATGGTCGCTATCCTGTTGCTCCGTTAACTAATTATTTGATAGAGCGTTGCTTCAAGTTGACTGAGTCGAATGTGTTGTTTGAATAAGATTTTTAAATACATTTCTACCACATATTACTTTTGTTTCAAACTCCGCCTTTGCCGGTCCCAAGCCCGGATGAAAAAGGAGGAGGGGGAGCAGTAACAAGCTCACTAAAAAACCTAGGCTCAGCTGGCCCGGCTTATAGTACCCTGTAAGGGCTTCAGGGATACAGGATGAGCAGCGTTTGTACTCCATGTTAGGAGCAGCTGCACATGACGTCTGTTCCTCATGTCGGAGGCGGCCGTTTCTTTTGGAGTTAAGTCGGCCTGCCACTGAGTAGTGCTCCCAGTCTTAATGACAAAGGAAGACGCATTCTACTTCTCCTAGTCATGATGGTTGTCAAGCAGACACCATCAAAAGTCTCAAGCTTTACAAGCTTGATGCCCTAATATGATTGAGTAGAGATAAGAAAGAACTTTGGTGTCAAATTAGTATCTGCGACGTAATGTAGCCAGCCATACCTAGTCTGGCGCGAGCAGTTTTAAACAAACCTCCAACAGATTCTATTATTCCCCGTGGCGGCATCCACCAGGCCGCAAAGAAAAGTGCGTTGATCTTTATCTTCCATTGTGAAGGAAGACTATCTGAAGGCTTTTGTTCTCCCATTTGCTTCTCTTTTCTTGAGTCGGCGGCGTTCTCCTCGGTCCAACAAATATACCAAACCTTTGGATTCCGCAGGAAGCGGGCGGGTAAAAGTTCAAACACCTCGGACAAATGGTCACAGTCGTCGTCAAATTGCAGGAGGAAGAAGCCTTATGAATGAAACACTGGGAAAGTCGCGTCAGGGTTCAGTGGATTCCCGCTAGGTTCCACTCGGCAGCGCTCGAGTCACTTTATACCCTCGCAAGTGCAATTTTCGAAAGTGCTACTAGCAAGTTGAAATATCCTAGACATAGCAAAATACACAGATTCTGTGTTCCACCGTTTAGAGACTAGCATGTCCAGCGAGACGCCAAGATGACAAAGAGGATGTTAGCTACAACCATACCTGTATGCTCTCGAACCCGGAAATTGTATGAACTCGAGAGAACTAAACAGGAGATTAGACAATAGAGAGATTCCTCCTGGGATCCCCCAGGGGAAGGAAGGAGTGCTGTAAAGAGTGGAGGGAGATATTCCCGCCTGGCAGGTTGTGTCCAATGAAGGAAACCTGATTCTCAAGGTGAGTTACACACCCTCTGACACACATTCCCCGCTGCTGGATCGGGGTCATGTTGCAATGAACATGTTCTCTACTTCCCGCCATCATACGGGAGGATACGGATAAGAGCTAAAATGTAGTTAATGGGCAAATGGTTTTTCTCTTGCAGAAAAGATGGGAGGGAGATGGAACAAACGGTGTGTATAGATTTCTATTCGTTGCCTCCTGCCTCCCATTATAAGCCCAGGACCATTAGGCCATTCCACCACCGCGCTAATCTAGAAAGATAATTATGGTTAACTTCCAAGAGTTCTCTAAAGGCTTTACGATGTAGCTCGTCACGATGGCCAAGATAATAATTAGAAGCGGTAAAACTGGCTTTGGATACTTTGTATGCTGTTGCTAGTGATGAAATAAAAGAAGAAGTAGAAGAAATTCCAATCAGCTGATGCCAGGCGATAGCATTTAAACGGACGTAATTCTGACACGCAAATCCTCAAAGCCCTTTAATCCAGGGGACAAATCTCGGATTAGCATTCGGGGCCGTTGAACGGGGATATAATTATTTTCTTTGAAAAGGATGTTCCCAGATGGTGACTAGTGTCGGTGGATTTCTTGCAGCAACACGTCCGTTGGTAATTATTAAAAAATGTCTTTCTGAATCTCGTTACATAGGAATGGTCAGTCAGACCAACCTTCTCTCTATGTACAACAGAAGCATTCGGAACTTCAGTGAAAGTCTTGAGACAGCAACAAATCTATCTCGAACGCAAATATATTTTAGCAGCTTTCAAGCACAGTTAATACAATGTGTGGCACAATTACAGTTTTCAAACATTTAGTTTTTTCTAGTTGACTAAGTTCTGATCACATAGTACGTACGATATATGTTCACAAGTTTCAACCCACCGGGATACAGATAATACAGCAAAATAACGAGGCTTGAAGATGCAGTGCATATGCGCGAAGGTGGAAGCAACCACTTCCTCGAGTCTATCGCTTTCTTCCTGAAAAGACTCGATGCATGTCTGGGCACTAGGATACTATGTTAAACAAAGCTTTTAGCGCCATCTATCAATGAAAAATAGAAACACTTTTACTAAGTTTTAATGAAAATTTTTCTACACATTCACTCTAAATAATTGGAAGATATTGAAAAAGACCTGGTCGATAAAATTCTCATCGAGGTTTAACTCACCAAACTGCTGTATTTGCGAAGTCTGTAAGATACCTAGCGAAACGCTCACAACAAGAGGAATATAGCAAATTGGCCCCTTTCAACAGTTTCCATTTCAGTAATGAGGTTAAAGGGGGGGGGGATGCTATTTTTAAAACTATAGCAAAGTGAACGTACCAAATGGCGGTGCTGCTGTGGCTGGGCCCAGGTCCGCCATCGTAGGAACTGCGGGTGGTGATAAGTCCAGCTCGGGAGATCGTACCGGGTCGGCATCTCACATCGCCACTGACTGCAGCGCCCGCCCTCTAGCGACCGTTCTGCTCGGGCGGTGAGCCCGGGGTCACTACCGGGGGTGCCGAGGTCACACCATCCCCCGGGGACCTATGCCGCCGCCACGATTGGAAACATCCCCCCCCCCCACTCTCTCATTGTGGTTTATCGGATTCCTTAAGATGGAAACTCTAGAAAGCTACTGAGAGAGTGCCCTAAATCCCTATCAATTCTCTTTCCTGTCAATTGAGGCTGTATACTTAGATAACTTTCCATCGCCGTATTTCCAATTTTCTCCTGACAATACAACACTAGTCCTGTCATCAATAATTTTTCTGGAGTTATTTCATTAGTGTCTCGTAGGTAAGATGCTCTGACAGGTCATCACCGAAGTCGGGGTAGGTGGTACTATCATTACCCGATTTCCAACTATCAACAAATGTAGAGTTTGGGTCTAATTCGACCATGTGGAGTTTGGCTTTGTTTGTTTCGGAGAATGCTTGTGCTGAAAACAAACCAGAGGTTCGCTCGCCACGGAGTTTAAACCAGGAAAATGGCAGGAAGTAGTTCGCTTCCTAGTCGCTAGGCGGCGCAGTCGATAACAACAGCAAATTTACGTCACCAAGGATGAAAAGATTACTTGTGTTACATTATGTACTTTATTCAATAATTTCACCTTTTCTCTTATTTACAGAGGTGCCCCAAGTATTTACATAGAATTTTTTTTTCTTTACACACTTTTGCATGACGATTGAAAGGATGATTTTAGAGGATGTTGTTTAATTTAAAAGATAACCTTCTCTCAGCATTAAATCATGTTTAAAAGTTTGTAGAACGAAGTTTAACAATTATATCCGCAAATGTGTTTTTTTTTTTTTTTTGAACGAAAAATCGAAATTTATTTTAAGGAGAAATAACGATTATTTCTAACCTTAGGGATAAGGTATGATAGGATGAATTGTGAAGAGTAATGATAAACGGAAAAATAAAAGTGTCCAGGGATGGGAATCGAACCCACAGTGTTCCGCTTACCGGGCGGATGCCATGTCCACTAGGCTACCCTGGACATATTTTTCCGTTCGTAAATATTATATAAAGTAATTTATAATACAATATAATGCGGCTTATGATTGTAGAACGAGGTTTGACAATTATACCGCAAATGTTTCTTTTGTACGAAAAATCGAAGGGAACGAAAAAGGTTGCTGTGTTGAGCAGAGACCGCGCGGCCGGCCCTATAGAGTTTCTGCGTTAACAATATTGCTAAGGAGACTCACAAGTGAGAAATTCATACAAAGCCTTTTATGAGACCATAACCCTGGTCTCTCTCCTGGAGGGATTGCCATTTAATAAAGATGGTGGTGCTCAGGGGAGGAGGTATCAACGAGTTTTAGTTATCACAGAAGGTGCATAACTTGTCGAACCTGTTAATAATGCTGCGAGTGAGGCTGACCGGGCGGTCACATTAAGAGAAAAAAATCTCGGAGAACAAGTGATGATAGAAAAACAATAGAGAACAAAAGAGCCGGAGTATACCAAGAACACCTCGCGGTAAAAGAATGGACAAAACAGGACGGTGGTCCGATATCTCGGAGACTATGCAAATGTTGATCTACCGGTGGGAAGTACAAAGTAGGGCAATGAGACGAAGGAAGGTGAAGATCGCCTACGAGCGGGAGACAATTGAGTGACAGAGGCGCGTAAATTAGTGTGGCGAAATTGGGTCAAAGAGTCTGAAGTGCCCCCTTTAGTAGAATTATTTTAGAGCGCCTTTGGTCGTTTAGAATGGACGCGAATTAAGAGACATTGAAAGAATAGAATTTAGTAGAAATTAGAGTAAAACGCAAACAGTCCGTATTGAAACGTGAAATTATATGCTACTGATGTACGTACACTCAGGTATTCAGTATCCCACAACGTAAAGTAAAACACCACTGGGTTATCCTGTTAAACTAGGTACGTACCACTCGAGTACTCAGGCTCCCACAACGTGAAGTAAAACACCACCGGGCTATCCTGTTAAACTAGGTACGTACCACTCAAGTACTCAGGCTCCCACAACGTGAAGTAAAACACCACTGGGCTATCTTGTTAAAATAGGTACGTACCACTTAAGTACTCAGGCTGCCACAACGTGAAGTAAACCACCACCGGGCTATCCTGTTAAACTAGGTACGTACCACTCGAGTACTCAGGCTCCCACAACGTGAAGTAAAACACCACCGGGATATCCTGTTAAACTAGGTACGTACACTCATGTATTCAGTATCCCACAACGTGAAGTAAAACACCACTGGACTATCTTGTTAAAATAGGTACGTACCACTCGAGTACTCAGGCTCCCACAACGTGAAGTAAAACACCACCGGGCTATCCTGTTAAACTAGGTACGTACCACTCGAGTACTCAGGCTCCCACAACGTGAAGTAAAACACCACTGGACTATCTTGTTAAAATAGGTACGTACCACTCGAGTACTCAGGCTCCCACAACGTGAAGTAAAACACCACCGGGCTATCTTGTTGAACTAGGAACGTACCACTCGAGTACTCAGGCTCCCACAACGTGAAGTAAAACACCACTGGGCTATCTTGTTGAACTAGGAACGTACCACTCGAGTAATCAGGCTCTCACAACGTGAAGTAAAACACCACTGGGCTATCTTGTTAAACTAGGAACGTACCACTTAAGTACTCAGGCTTCCACAACGTGAAGTAAAACACCACTGGGCTATCTTGTTGAACTAGGAACGTACCACTCGAGTAATCAGGCTCTCACAACGTGAAGTAAAACACCACTGGGCTATCTTGCTAAACTAGGAACGTACCACTCAAGTATTCAGGATACCTACACAGTAATGTGAAGGTGTTAATTAGAACGGAAATGACAACACCAGTTTGTAGTACATAAATCCCGCCTAAAAACGAATGCAACACCCAAGAATAACAAAAGAACGCAGTTGTTTTGGAGGTTAAGCCAGACATGATTCAAAAGAGATTAAAATGGGTGTTTGGCGGCAAGCTGTGCTGAATATGGAGTGACGTTCTTTATGGCGGGAACGTGGGACGCAGGTGGTTGGCAGCTGTGGACGTACGCCCTCGCAGCTCGGGCAGGTCGTGGACATCGTGGATGTCTATCCGAAATGATAATAATTAAATTCATTAACTCTGCATTCCCTAAAGGCATCAATTGAAAAAATCGAATGCTAAAAGTTTAAATGTCTCCAATATTTTAAATTTGGTTGTAAATGCTCACTTGAAATCATGAATATTAGTTTCTATATAGGCCATAGCGTAGCCCATACACGTAGGACTTGAAATTCGCGTGATCGATTCTATGGTTTTCCTCGACTTAACCTTTGAGAGAATAAAAATATCGCGTCCACATCATTCTGGTACAGAGCTAGGAATCGTTGCAAGTCCATATAGGGACGGTTAGTGTAAATAAATTTTTAAAAATAAAAATTTTCAAAAGCAACAAGCAAACAACAGTGCTACCACCACTACCACCCCAGAAATACCAGCTGCTATAGGTCAGCCATTTGGCAGCGACATCTGGCAGGGGTTTAAACCATCAACTCTCAGTACTTCTTTTAGGATCGTGTATAGATCAATTTTTTTTTTAAACTAACTATTGAACCAAAGTGCGGTATTATAGAGTCTGAAAAAAAAAATCGGTGTTATTTATAAAATAAATTTTGTGGGGATTGAAACAAACGATAGTTCAAAGGAGAAAGGTCAAGGAAGGATAGATCAAAACATCCTATCCCTAGTCCAGAAGGATTGGTCAGTATGGCCAACTTACTTATTTGTAAAAAACAAAATTATAGAAGAAATGGACTTTAATACAATCACAACTCTTTGTTATTTAAAAGAGATTACAGAGGAGGAAAGACATGCATGTCTTTTGAAAATAGATCTGCTGGAATGCACCCTGATTAGAATTTCAGTGCAAAAACAGACATCCATATTCTTTGACATAAAAAGTTGGTTTCGTAATGATGGTACATAAATCTTTAGCTATGTTGTCAGTTCTGGTTGCTTTGCTTTAATAGCTTTCTTCAGATTCACAATTTGGTAGTTCTCCAAATTGATGTTGTCTGATTGGGTGGCAGTAATTAAAAATGAACCAATTACTATCTTATCATATCACCTAGTGCAACCTATCTTTCAAGGTAGTTTGTAGAGCTTCACCTCACGGCCATGTTTTGATACCCCGACCTTTGGCCTATCAAATAACAAACAGTAATTCGACACTATCGTCAATTCAACCATTTTAAAATTCTTGGTTTCTAGTTAGTTTTAATATTCACAGTGCCGTTGTGAATGTCACAAGTGTTATTGTTTTTTTACACGGGCTATTTAGGCATAAATCGTGCACTTTGAGAGATTAAATGATAAAGCACAATTTGGATTATAGATTATAATACAACAAATAAGACCTAATCCAAATAATTTATAAGTGTGTGACGTTTCGACAACAGAATTGTCACCAATCATCAGACAAAAGAATAAATGATTTAAAGATGATGAATGAAATAAAGATTTATTCTTTTGTCTTATGATGGTAACAATGCTGTTGCCGAAACCTCACACACTAATAAATTATTTGGATTAGGTCTTATTTGAGAGATTAATAATATTATTTTCTTTTTAATTTTTTCAACATAGAAATTTTTGAGCTATTTTTAAATTTATAAATATTTTCCTTTTTAAATAAACAAATTATTATAATGAAGCCACAATGATTATATGAGAATATTTCAATATTCCATTTCGGGGTTAGTTTAAATAAATGAGCATAGCAAGTATGTTAGGTTCTGCCAAAAAAAAAAAAAAAGATCAGAAATGCAGTCAGTATGGCCAACTTACTGTGGAAAAAAACAAGAATTATTTTGAAGAAATAGACTTTAATTCACTCAAAACTCTTTATAGATGGAAAATTTTCCGGGAGGAAATTGATCCATAGAAGCATAGGGCGCCTCTACAGTCAAAAATAGATGGCGTCAGGTTTTGACGTTTATTTTG
Source organism: Cordylochernes scorpioides (assembly GCA_030710605.1). Taxonomy (NCBI): domain Eukaryota; kingdom Metazoa; phylum Arthropoda; class Arachnida; order Pseudoscorpiones; family Chernetidae; genus Cordylochernes; species Cordylochernes scorpioides. The sequence continues at coordinate 66,720,936 of CP092881.1, read as the reverse complement.
ACGGGAGAGGCGCCCTATGCTTCTATGGATCAAAACTCTTTATTATTTAAAAGACATTACAGAGGAGGAAAGATATGTCTTTTGAAAATAGATCAGCTGGCATGCATCCTGAATAAGATTTCAGTGCAAAAACAGACATCCATAAAATACAACTTTAAAAGATCTTCATGATTTTATTTTTAAATATTTAAAAATATATATTTTTCTTTTCCATATTTATTTACTTTTTAACTGCTATTATTCAATTAGTTTAAAATTTTATTTGTAATTATTTTGAAAATACATATTAATGCCATTTTGTCCCTGACCCCTAAAACTAATCACAAAATTTTAAAAAAATTTAACATAAAAAAGGTATAATAGTTTCAAATAATATTATTAATTTATATTACAAAGCTATTTTTAAAAATATATATATTATTTTAGTGAGTTAGATGATTAGCCAATCATCTGACTTTAAACACTTCCTTTAATTCAACTGAGAGCTCTGATCCCTTGGGGGTGTTGAATTAAAGAGGTTCGGTTGTGTAATTTGGGTCCTATTATCTTGTGGTTTATTAAGCACTTTTGACTGAAAATGGCAGCAAGGCTGTTATCAAAATACAGTAGAACCTCTCTGAAAGGACACCTAGTTGCAGAGCCAAAGTGTCATTTAAGGAAGAGGTGTCCTCTTACCGGAGAGTTTCTAAATAGTAAAAATAGCAATTTTGCAAATGAAAACTGTCTTTTGTAGAGAGGTGTCTTCTAGCGTGAGTGTTCTCTCATGGAGATTCTATTGTATCTTTGCGTATTTGGATTTGGTCTTGGTACCTTGTGAGGCTGGTTGTTAGTTCTCTAAATCCCTCCTCCATTTGAAGACATATTTAATAACCACTTCTAACAAAACAAGGAAGTTCTTTTTTTTTTTTTTTGCTTATCCCTAGTACACGTGGTACAGGCCATGATAATCATGGTGGGTAAAAAGTTGACGACTGCTTTTACTGTGGGTGCACCACATGTCTACACATATGAAAAGTAGTTTGACTTTGCACTTTAAAATGTGCCAAAGACCTGTTTGATTACTTGCACTTGCTGGTGGGGTTGGACTTTTTGCAAGAATCGGGAGCCGTTGGAGAATTTTTTTTTTTTAATCAGAAAAAAAAAGTGCCCAATGCGGGAATTGAACCTGGGTTGTAACAGTCGAAAACCAATGGTTTAGACCATGCTTCCACCGACCGCCTAGGAAGTTCATAGTGATGTCAGACCACTGTTTGTTTGAGAAGTTTGCTCAATGGAGGTACCTAATATAGAGAGCAGGATAAATACCATTTGTTCTAACAACATAAAAGTTTGAGAGACTAAATGATAAGAAGGCGGACACATAGAGAACCCATCTAGAAAATAAAAATTGAATACAGTGTTGTTGTTTCTTATTCCCTTGTGTGAAGATTACACAAATTCCATGAGTTCATGCTCTTCGAGCTGTTTTATGATAAGCAGCGGCCTCTCCCAAAGGTCCTCTTTAGTGCATCTAATGCAAGCCAAAATGTGTTCTGGAGCTGCAGGTGCCAAGCTACATTTCGGGCAAGTGGGGTAGATTTTGTTATTATTTCTATCTTCAATGGCTTGAGATGGCCATTGAATACAGTAGAACCTACATGAGAGGACACTCACGCTAGAGGACACCTATACAAAGGACAGTTTTCATTTGCAAAATTATCATTTTTACTATTTAGCAACTCTCAGGTAAGAGGACACCTCTCCCTAAAGAACATTTTGGCTCTGCAACTAGGTGTCCTTTAGAGAGAGGTTCTACTGTATTGTGCACCATTTTGAATAAACCTGTCCATTTCTATATGGCAGTAGCTTCCTTGGCCTGTGGTGCAGTGGACATTGTTGGGAGGTACAGTAAACCCTCTACACGATCGTATCAAGTCTTGTTCTGGTAGACTTGATGCTGTAACCAGGAGGGGCACTCCCTCTTTAAAAATCCTGAGTTCAACTGACCCAGTACTCCAGGAATACGGAGGAGTTGTGACTGTACTCATGTTAGAGTCAGCAGCAAAAGCTTCCATGTTAGGAACGGCCTCAAACTATAGGCAAAGTCAGACTTTCACCAAAGTGTGCCTGGATCATGGTGCCATGATCAACGAAAGCTGCACTCCTATACCTCATTCCATGAGATCATGAACTCATGGAATTGGTGTAATCTTTACAAAAGGGTATAAGAAACAGTAGCTTCCTTTCTTATAGATGTCAACCTAGTGGCCATGCTCCCCACAAGAGAAGAAGAATGGACCCCACACCCCACAGCATTTATTAGAGCCTGGCAGGATTGGAGGTGAAAAAAGGTGGAGAGGAGGGACACACTTCCGGCATTGTTCCTTCCATTGTTTGTCCTTGCTAATGGTTCCGTTATCTCAAGGGTCTTGTTGTTGCTCAGCTGCTGGCCAGAATTAGAAACCTCATGATGTAAGGGTGCGGCTCTTGGAGCAAGTTGATACTTTTTTTAAATGTTGGTCAGTCGGGAACATTATTTTTTTAGCAAAACTTCTGGAAGTTTTGGTCGGGGCATTATTTTTTTAAGCAAAACTTTAGCAGGTTTCCAAAGTAAACTGGGGTAGAAGAAGCTGTACATAGGGTTCAAGAATGATAAATCACAATTTGGATTACAGATAATAAAAGAAAATAAGACCTAATCCAAATAATTTATTAGTGTGTGATGTTTCGACAACAGAATTGTCACCATCATCAGACAAAAAGAATAAAAATCAACAATTCTGTTGCCGAAACGTCACTCACTAATAAATTATTTGGATTAGGTCTTATTTTCTTGTAGGGTTGAAGAACATTGAAGGAAAAAATGATTTGTATATAACCAATTTCTATCATTAACAGAGATATTTCTTGGGTGAAAATCTATTTCTGAGATCCTAAATAGTTCCTTTTTTTTAACTATGACAATGTGGACTCGTTTGTATACATACAAGTTGAGTTGAATAAGCTTTCAATAGAGTGAAAATCAAAGATTCCTTTTTTATTACCATTATCCTTAGTACATGTGGTACAGGCCATGATAATCATTGTGGGTAGTTAGCGATTGCTTTTATTGTAAGTGCACCACATGTCTACACATGTGAAAAGCAGTTCGATTTTTGTACTTACAAATGTGCCAGAGCCATGTTTGTTTACTTGCACTCGCTGGTGGGGTTGGACTTTTGCAAGAATCGGGGGCCATTGGAGCATTTTTTTTTTTTTTTAATTAGAAAAAAGTGCCCAATGCGGGATTTGATCCTGAGTTGTAGAGGTCGAAAACCAACGGTTTAGACCACCCTTCCACCGATCTCCTATCAAAGATCCTGAAACCAGTAATGTATTGTCAGCCCTCAAGGTTTGAAATACATGTGGCTATATATTCAATAAATTAATCCTCAGTGTCAAACATCCAACTTCTCATTACAAGCCTCTAGCTTTCAAACCTAAAAGATTTGTTTTCAGTAAAACCTCTTTATAATAAGGCACAATTTATATTATATATTACTAGCGGATGTACCCGGCTTCGCCCGGGTTTTACCCGAGTAAAGGTTTGTCTAACGAACATTTGTTAAAACAATTCACTATAAACTTATTTAAAAAAAGATATATTTTGATAATTTGAAACTCGTAAATTTGAATCTCTCGATAAAGTGAACATTTTTTCCCGGTCCCTTGAAAAATACTCGATAAGTTGAATAAAATCAATATTAATTGGTTCCCTCCGTAATTGGAAGTTAAAGGAATAGTATCTTGCCTTGGAATTGTATCATTATTCTTGTCTCAAATAAATTGCCGTGTCATCCTGAATTTTGTCTTTCCTAATTTTCTACATTACAAAATCATTGTTTTATCTATTGATAAGGCACAATTTAGATTATAGATAATAAACACAAGGTAATGAGACCAAATCCAAATAAATAAATAGTGTGTGACGTTTCGGTAACAGCGTTGTTACCATCTTCAGACAAAAGTACTGAATGAGGGGGTACAGGGTAAAATTTCTCATTCAGTACATTTGTCTTAAGATGGTAACAACGCTATTACCAAAATGTCACACACTATTTATTTATTTGGATTTGGTTTCATTACCTTGTGTTTAAAACCTCTTTAATTCAACACCCCAAGGGATCAGTTTTCAGTTGAATTAAAGTTAGTTAGATGATTTTATCACAACATTCACTTCTAGTGGACATTTTTCGAGGATAACTAAATAGGTAATAAAAATAATAATTTTAGAAATACTGCTGTAATATATTTTAATTAATAATGTGAATTTCTACACCATTTGGACTTAATTTATTTCAATATTTTTTCAGAATGTTTTGTGATTAACTTTTTGTGATAGATAAAATTGCTTGATACATTTTGAACAAAGGAAAAATATAACAAACACTATTTCAATGAATGTGAATAAATGCAATAGGGGAAGCGGGTAGATTTAGAAAAGAAACTAAAAATTTTATACAAAAAATTTTATTTTAACAAAAATCAATTTTTAAAAGATTTTTTAAACTAGAACCTTATTTGATGTGAATTCCAGCTGATCAATCTTCAAAAGACATGCGCGTCTTTCCTCTTCTTTTATAATAGCGCAGAATGTTACTCTCTCTGAAACCTCATTGTTTATGCCAGTGACTAATGGCTGCTTAAGTTAGGTCTCAATCACCCAGCAGGAAATTTGCCCCGCATTGTAACGCTTTTAAGCACAGTGCGCATACACCAACTATGGCCGCTGTGTTCCTTTTTTATTATTATTATCCTTAGTACACGTGGTACAGGCCATGATAATCATGGTGGGTAGAAGTTAGCAACTGCTTTTACTGTAAGTATACCACATGTTTACACATGGGAAAAGCAGCTCGATTTTTGTACTTACAAATGTGCCAGAGCCATGCGCTGTGTTTCTAGTGACAAAGTATTGTAATTCAGCAATAAATTTGTAATTTAAACAAGAATTACTTAATGTTGTCAAAATTTAATTTTAAAAATTGAGTTGAATTATTGATGGTTTCTAATTATTGTTTTATTAAATCAACATTTGTTATGGGGGGTCGGTGGAAGGCTGGTTAAACCGTTTGGTTTTCGACCACTATGACCCGGGTTCGATTCCCGCATTGGACACTTTTTTCTGTTTAAAAAAAAAAAAATGCTCCAATGGCCCCCCGATTCTTGCAAAAGTCCAACCCCACCAGCGAGTGCAAGTAACTAAACGGGGCTCTGGCACATTTGTAAGTGCAAAGTCGAACTGCTTTCACATGTATAGACATGTGGTGCGCTTACAGTAAAAAGCAGTCGCTAACTACCCACCATGATTATCATGGCTTGTACCACGTGTACTAGGGATAAGCAAAAAAAAATTTGTTATTTGATAGGCTGGAGACATGTTTCAATTATCACAAGTGTTGAATTACCGTGTGTCAAGTTGACAAGGTTGTATTGTATTCACCTTCTTCCCACTGAACTTATATAGTAATATGATTTGTTGATTTTCATGTTTAAAATTTGTATTAAATCAATTTCTGACCCTTACACACAATAAAAGTTCATGAAACATTTTAAAAAATAAAATAATGAAGGCCCAATAATAACAATTTATACAGTAAACACAAGGTAATAAGACCAAGTCCAAATAAATAAATAGTGTGTGACGTTTCGGTAACAGTGTTGTTACCATCTTCAGACAAGAGTACTGAATCAATTTCAGTATCCATTCAGTACTTTTGTCTGAAGATGGTAACAACGCTGTTACCGAAACATCACACACTATTTATTTATTTGGATTTGGTCTTATTACCTTGTGTTTATAATCCAAATTGTGCCTTAACAAGGTTACACAGTAGACCCTCCATGAGAGAACACTCGCACTAGAGGACACCTCTCTATAAAGGACAGTTTTCATTTACAAAATTACCATTTTTACAATTTAGTAACTCTCCAGTAAGAGGACACCTCTCCGTAAAGGACATTTTGGCTCTGCAGGGTTCACCACTGATGAGCCAAGCCCTCCCAATATTTTTTACATCACAGTAAGGAGGGAAGAAGGTTGATTTATTTGTGAAAAGAAACTTTCACGTCTTAATGTTTTTATTTGTTATATATAGATGGTATGTTATTGCTGTATACTATATATACTCTATGTTGTAAATATGTATAGTTAACCTATTTTTTAATTCACGAATATAGAGAATTCATTTTATAAATTCTATATTACTGTGAAAAATAATTTTATGTGTAACTTGCTTCAAGTGGTTCAAAAACTACTTGATTCATAACATGTATACATATCAAAAAATGGCATATCCTGACCAGGAGCACATGTGCTTTACAGAAGGCAGACGCCATCTGGTGGAACAGAAATCAATTTTTGATTTCAACACCTGATCTTTTTATCTTTTATTTTTTTCTTTCGTTTTTTCATGTATACATATATATACAGTCTTTAAGACCTTTGGTCTTAGTGGTGACAATATAAAACTGGTATAAATGTAGATAAGAAGTACCCTAAACTACGAGGTAAGTGAGAGCTAATGAGGGGTCGGGGGAAGTCTTGCTACCATCATTCAACCTAATTAATGGGACAATTATTATCCTGGTACATTGTGTAAATGGGGACACCTTTATATCATATACATTCAATTTGATGTTTCTCATTTGTGTGTGGGACTGTATCTCTAGTATAAATGGCTTGAAGAAAGAGTATCACTTAAAAACATCACAATTAAAAAAACTCCGCCTTTGCCGGTCCCAAGGGTCCCAAGCCCGGATGAAAAAGGAGTAGGGGGAGCAGTAACAAGCTCGCTAAAAAACCTGGGTTCAGCTGGTCCGGCTGATAGTACCCTGTAAGGGCTCCTAATCCAGGGATACAGGATGAGCAGTATTTGTACTCCATGTTAGGAGCGGCTGCACATGGTGTCTGTTCCTCATGTCAGAGGCGGCCATTTCTTTTGGAGCTAAGTCGGCCTACCACTGAGTAGTGCTCCCAGTCTTAATGACAAAGGCAGGCGCATTCTACTTCACCCAGTCATGATGGTTGTCAAGCTTTACCAGCTTGATATCCTAATATGATTGAGTGGAGATAAAAAAGAAGAAGAAGACAATTGAAAAAAATAACAACAAGAAGTGTGTTGCCAAAAGAGGATGTATACCTTGGATGATTAATGTCAGTGATGATTCAGAATGGAAGGAGGAAATTGCCGTCTGAGGGGTGATATAGCTCCAGAATTACCGGGTGATGTCATTTTTGACCTGGTGCTAGCACACTTTTCAGAAGAGAGAATGTTTAATGAAAAATAGTTGAGAATTTTAAGAATATCAGCCTTCCCCTCAGGACAACATATACAAGAAATGAAACTCAAGGAAATAAGACCAAATCCAAATAAATAAATAGTGTGTGATGTTTCGGTAACAGCATTGCTACCATCTTCAGACAAAAGTACTTGTTTAAAAGTTTATAATCCAAATTGTGCCTTATCAAGAAATGCAACTATTCAATACACCCTTTCTTTTTAAAATAAAACACTTCTTAGTGTCTTTATTGCAATGGACAAATATTGGGTTCATCAACAGTTTCACCAGTTCACTCAACCACATCGCCCTGTTATTGCATTGGGCTATTCTGCCACTAGAACGGAATTATTGGTATTTAACAATTCTATGGCTTAGAGAGGAGAGACAGTAGAAATATAATGAGTACATTAGTCCCATTTTCTTCTACTTCTTTCTTATCTCCACTCAATCATATCAAGGTATCAAGCTTGAGACTTTTGATGGTGTCTGCTGGGGAAGAGTAGAGCTCATCAATGGATGAGTTTGACAACCATCATGACTGGGTGAAGTAGAATGTGTCTGCCTTTGTCAGTCCCATTTTAAAAATGGAAAACCATGCTCTTATTTCTAATACCTTGATGACTTTAATGCCTTATTTAAACAAAAAAGGTTTCCGGAGACGGGTTTCTTTTTATTTCAAATACCATCTCAAGCTTTAGGGCATCTCTGTCCTTCCACAGGAGAAAATATTTTTGGTCGCAGTGGTACAACCTGCTCAATGCTGACAAGCACCAAAATCGCGAAACGCAGATGGCTTTTCTTGATCTATCAAGAAATTGGGTTGGCCAAATATCAGGGAACAGGTTAAATCAATGTTTAGTTGATTTCTGTTCCGATCGATATCTTAGTTCTTCTTAAATTGAAAGCAGCTTTAAATAGAGTTGATCTATCGTTTTGTTCTGGGACTTCAATCAGGATCGGTGCACCGGGTTTTCTGGATAAACGGTGGCATCGCGTGATGTTGATTTCTGTTCCACCAGATGGCGCTCTGCCTTCTGAAAAGCACATGTGCTCCTGGTCAGGATATGCCTACTTTATTTTTAATACAATGAATGAAATTCTGCGTGATGCTAAACATTTTGCATCAGGCGGTGTTTTATTCATTGTTATGTTCTCCTGTAGAAGGACAGAGATGCCTGAAAACTTGAAATGGTTTTAAAATAAAAATAAACCCATCTCCAGAAACCTTTTTTTAATTATTTAAATAATGTCCAGGAGATTTAAATCAATTTATGTTTAATGCCTTCTGTTGATAAGAAATTGCACTGATTTCTTGCTCTTTGTATATTGATGAGATAATTTCTTTTGGAAATTCAACATTTTAAAGCGTTGACAATTCAATATAATAATCCCTTGTATCCACAAGGTAATAAGACCAAATCCAAATAAATAAATAGTGTGTGATGTTTCGGTAACAGCGTTGTTACCATCATCATACAAAAGAATACATGGGATTATAGCTACAATAAAATAAAACCTAATCCTAATTAGTAGTGTGTGATATTTCGTTAATAGCATTGTTACTATCATCAGACAAAAGAATTAAACAAGAATATCATTTATTTTTTTTGTCTGATGATACTAACAATGTTGTTACTGAAATGTCACACACCACTAATTTATTTGGATTAGGTCTTATTTTCTTGTAATCATTGATTATAAATACAGTTAAACCTGTCTATAGCGCCTCCTCAAAATAGCGTCTCCCTCTCTATAGCACCCGATTTTAAATACATAGTACGATGAGATTTACATTAAAAGTGACCTGTCTATAGCACCATATTTTGGTGAGTCCCAAGAGGGGGCGCTATAGACAGGTTTAACTGTATTTCCAATTAGAGAAACTTCATCTGTAGAGACCTTTTGTTAGAAGGAATGGTTTGATTGAAGAAGATAGAGCAGTGCAGGAAGATACAAACTTTCTGAAAATCTTTTAACTAGAGTTGGAGACATTTTCTGGATTGATACATGCAATGGCTGATATTACTGTGGATTGTGTATGTGCAAATAAGTCCCAGCTGTGACAAAATTTGAGTAAAAACAATCAAGACATCCCCCCTGATATCATGCATCAAAACATGCCATATCAGGTTAGTAAACTTATCTTTCCTTTGTCTTCACCTCTATTTTTAACACCAAATCTCTCTCTCACAGTCTCCATGAGAGATTTTTATTTTTTTCTCAAATCTAATATTCTCCACATCTAGAGCTTCCAAATCCCCCCCCCCCACATAATACAGCTGCTTGATAAGGTACAATTTAGTTTTGTTAGATTTTGTTGTTAATATAATCCCTTTGGTATAATTATTAATAAAAGACAATTCTGTTGAGCTTGAAAGCTTGTATTGCCGTTATATATATGTATATTTTTTTGTTGTTGTCTAGAAAAAGAATATATATATTTTTTTTTAGAGGTAACCCGGGCTCCTGGAGCGTAAATCGCCAACTACCCGGGCTGTACAGTTACAGTGTAGAAGTCTAGTCATGGGGAGGGGGCAGATTGCTGAGGTGAACCAGGTAACCAGGTAGTTCCAGGCCGGCAGGGTATTGCCGTTATATATAAAAGAAACTTTTCCCTCAGCGAATTGTCTTTTATTTATAATTATAGATTTTAAACACAAGGTAATAAGACCAAATACAAATAAATAGTGTGTTATGTTTCGGTAACAACGCTGTTACCATCTTCAGACAAAAGTACTGAACAATGCTGTTACCAAAACATCACACACTAATTATTTATTTGGGATTTGGTCTTATTACCTTGTGTTTAATAGAGTAGCTTGGTTTATACTCCTGTCACTCTGTGATTTTCTAACTGCATTTAGTTTTTCCAGTATATATAATGTGCTTACGCATTAATATAATTAAATAGCTTTAACTTTTTTATACTTATTTTATTTGCAGGCCCAGTGGTGAATCCATGTGTCTTAATAATGGCTTTTGTGTGTTATCTCCTAACTGCACTTGAGAATATTATCTACTTGGCCCGAGATAGATATTTACAAGATAAATTTGATACCCTCTTCAACACTCAAACTTCTTTCTCTCTTTTCAACCAACTGCTTCAATCTATGGATTGATTTATCAGGCATTTATGTGTGGATTTCAGCACCACCACTTAGCATTGTTTATTGAACATATTCAAAACATTACTTGACACAATTTCCATATTTATTTCCTCTCTCTATACAACATATCAGCAATGAACAGCTCTCAGTTCAATGTTGAGATGATACTTATAGAGACACGGGATGAGCAGTGTTTGTACTCCATGTTAGGAGCAGCTGCACATGACATCTATTCCTCATGTCAGAGGCAGCCATTTCTTTTGGAGCTAAGTTGGCCTGCTACTGAGTACTGCTCCCAGTCTTAATGACAAAGGCAGACGCATTCTACTTCACCCAGTCATGGTGGTTGTCAAACAGACACTTGAGTCCGTTCACTTGAGACACCAGCGACATTCCAAGGGGTGACCACTGGGGTCCATCAGTTAACACCTCGGGACTTTTAAGACAGTTGGGGATTGTGTGCGACACGAACAGCCGCCCAGCTGTGCCAGTCCCGTCTCTCACTCCTAGTTGTTTAGGGCCCTTTTTCAACTTGTGATGTGATTATTTCTCTTCCCATCTTATAATACCATATATTTTAGGCCGTGAATAGAATAATCATATGATATTAACAATGAGAAAGAGAGAAAAAAGAACTGTGTACAAAAGAAAGAAGTGTCTGGCAATATGTACAAAAAAAAAAAAAAGCATAATATAAACGATCAATTTCTTAAAAATATATTTGTTGCTATATAATTTAAAATATATTTACAAAAGGTATTGAATTTAATATACATTTCTTTACTGGAAATAAAAATACTTGGATCCGTTACTATTAGATTATTTTTGATTCTGTAGTCTTGATAAACAGGACAATCTAGTAAAAGATTATAAACACAAGGTAATAAGACCAAATCCAAATAAATAAATAGTGTGTGACGTTTCGGTAACAGCGTTGTTACTGAAACGTCACACACTATTTATTTATTTGGATTTGGTCTTATTACCTTGTATTTATAATCTATAATCCAAATTATGCCTTATCATCTAGTAAAAGATGTATTGAGATTTGTTCCTCATGTCCACAAAAACAAATACTCTATGGATCACCTATAGATGTAGACCTCCACATGTGGTGCAATGCTGTGTGTGAGGGGAATAAATACATAGATAATTGAAACTCTAGCAACACCTGTGTCTGACTGACTCACCCAGAATGGAACTTCTATTCTCTTTCCCAGAGAAATACATCAGTTACCCAGCACATTTCTGAAATCTCTTCTAAACACTTAATAAAGCACAATTTGGATTATAGATTATAATACAAGAAAATAAGACCTAATCCAAATAATTTATTAGTGTGTAATGTTTCGGCAACAACATTGTCACCATCATCAGACAAAAGAATAAAATGGTTTATGATATGGTTTGTTCTTTTGTCTGATGATGGTGACAATGTTGTTGCCGAAACGTAACACACTAATAAATTATTTGGATTAGGTCTTATATTCTTGTGCTATCAAGTGTATTGATAACAGTACTATTTAAGAACATGCTGTGATATTTTCCTCATTTGTTCTTTTGTCTGATGATGGTGACAATGTTGCCGAAATGTTACACACTAATAAATTATTTGGATTAGGTCTTACTTTCTTGTATTACCTTCTAACACTTGTTTTTCACCCCAAGGGCCAGTTTAAGTGACACATTTCCAGTCAGCCTAGGTAGTGAGTTGACACCTGATGCAGCAGTTCACTGTGTGGTACCTCATCTATTATACAAAAGAATTAAATCCAAAGTATCTATGAAGGCAAACAGAATACAGTTAAAACATTTATAATATGATGCACTAGCGTAGATTAAATTGGCGAAACCGCTGGGAGGGTTCACCACTGATGAGCCAGGCCCTCCCATTAATTTTTCCATTACAGTAAGGGCAGTAGAAATTGTTTAATATCAAAAAGAATCTTGCGCCTTTAGAATACATTTAAACCTGTCTATAGCACCCACTCTTGGGACTCACCCAAAATAGGGTGCTATAGAGAGGGGGTGCTATAGACAGGTCACTTTTAATTATAATTGCATCATACTACGTATTTAAAATTGGGCGCTAAAAAGAGAGGGAGGCGCTATTTAGAGGGGGCGCTATAGACAGGTTTAACTGTAGATACATTTGGTAATTGATTACTTGCCATCTCTGCCAAAGTTGTTTACTTGAATTTTGTCAAAATGGACATATTTCCTTGGGATCAAAGAAAAGCTACAAGTCATTCAGTACTGAGGGGGGTCAGTGTAAGGGTGGTCTAAACCGTTGTTTTTCGACCACTATGACCCAGGATCGAATCCCTCATTGGGCACATTTTTATAATTAAAAAAAAAAGAGAGGGAGAAAATAAGACCTAATACAAATAATTTAATAGTGTGTGACATTTCGGCAACAGCATGATGGTAACAATTGGATTAGGTCTTATTTTCTTGTATCTATAATCCAAATTGTTCTTTATCATTAAAAAAAATGCTTCAATTACTCCTGATTATTGCAAAAGTCCATCCCCACCAACGAGTGCAAGTAACCAAACAGGGCTTTGGCATATTTGTAAGTGCAAAAGTCGAACTGCTTTTCACATGTGTAGACATGTGGTGCACTTACAGTAAAAGCAGTTGCCTTCTTCTACCCACCATGGCCTGTACCACGTGTACTAGGGATAAACAAAAGAAAAAAAGGATATCAAACTCATAGAGCTTGAGACTTTTGATGGTGTCTTCTGGGGATGAGTAGAGCTTATCAATAGATGAGTCAATACAGTCAATGATGTGTTTTGACTGTATTGACTCATCCATTGATAAGCTCTACTCATCCCCAGCAGACACCAACAAAAGTCTCAAGCTCTACAAGCTTGATAGACTAAATATGATTGAGTGGAGATAAGAAAGAAGAAGACCACTTTTGCTAATTAGCAATCATTAGCAATCAGTCATGATGATTGTAAAAGTGGTCTCTTCTTCTTCTTTCTTATCTCCACTCAATCATATTAGGGTATCAAGCTTGTAAAGTTTGAGACTTTTGATGGTGTCTGCCGTGGAAGAGTAGAGCTCATCAATGGATGAGTCAATACAGTCAATAATATGTCTTGGGGTTGCAGGCTGAGAATTGCACTTAGTACATAGTGGGAAACCCTGCAACCATTCTGGAAAGTCATTGTCCGTAGATGACCAGACTTAAGTCTGGAAATCAAAGACTGTTGTTCTCTTGGGAGGACAGAACCGGTGCTTGTCTCTCCTGCTCTGTACCAGTCATGTGCAGCATTAGATTTCCAGTAAAAGTGGTAATTTTGGGTAATGAAAATTGTTTCTTGTAGAGAGGTGTTCTCTAGCAAGAGTGTCCATTCATGGAGGTTCTATCATAAAACAAAAATGATCAAAATACTTAAAAATGAAAAAGCACCTGGTATGCATACATTCTTATTTTAGAAAAATAAAACACAATCAATCCAAGGGTGCTTAGTAAGTGCTGATACTATTGACTCTTAGCACCCTGGCCTCATCCAGTGATGATACCACTTATTCTTCTGGTGTTGATTTGAGGCTAAATTAAACAGGAAATTGGTTAAAAATCGTTTGTTTTTTTTTTACTCTTTAGGCAAACAATAACAGAATATTTTTGGACTAGCAAAGGATAAATCTGGCATTTATCCTCCTACCAAACATATCTTTTTTTATATATAAACCCTATTACAGGTGGTACAGGCCATGATAATCATGGTGGGTAGTTAGCGACTGCTTTTACTGTAAGTGCACCCCAATGTCTACACATGTGAAAAGCAGTTCGACTTTGCACTTACAAATGTGCCAGAGCCCCGTTTGGTTACTTGCACTCGCTGGTAGGGTTTTACTTTTGCAAGAATTAGGGGACATTGGAGCATTCTTTTAATCATAAAAAAGTGTCCAATGTGGGATTCAATCCTGGGTCATAGCAGTCGAAAACCAAAGGTTTAGACCATCCTTCCACCGACCCCCTTCAAACATATCTGCATTATAGCAATTTAGAGGTGCACATATCATCAGTGTAAAATATGCAAACTATTTTAGATATCATAAAAAAGGGCATACCTGGATCTGTAAAGAAAAAAAAACAATTTTTTTCTCAAAATATTTCGAGAGATTGCTTCCTCTTTATCAATTTATTGCAATAAATTGATAAAGAGGGAGCAATCTCTCGAAATATTTGAGAAAAAAATTGTTTTTTTCTTTACAGATCCAGGTACACCCTTTTTTATAATCTTAATTAATGGATCGCCTTTTGACTCAAACTATTTTAGATATGCCATCAATGCTATACTGTATTTGGTGTGATCATCTTCAAGTGAGTGAAACAACGCCAAAAATAAAGATAAGAAGAGGACTTTGCTTCCTTATCAATTTGACTGGTAGGTGTCAAATTCAACTTTGTCTCATGTCATATAGTTTCAAAACCAATGTTGATTTTGTCAATTTTTCTTTACAATTAAAATGATGTACATTTTTGTTGTAAAAGTGGGATCTAGGGATATCGTTAAGGAATAGTAAAGCTCAAAGAAGTATTTAAAAACATAATTACTTTCTTTTTAGAGAGAGAGAGTTTAGGGAAAGTATCTTCAGTAGAACAGCTCTAAGGAAACACAACTCCACCTATGCCGGTCCCAAGCCAGAATGTAAAAGGAGGAGGGGGAGCAGTAACAAGCTCACTAAAAAACCTGGGTTCAGCTGGCCCGGCTGATAGTACCCTGTAGGGGCTCCTAATCTAGGGATTCAGGATGAGCAGCGTTTGTACTCCTTGTTATGAGCAGCTGCACATGGCGTCTGTTCCTCATTTCAGAGGCAGCCATTTCTTTTGGAGCTAAGTCGGCCTGCCACTAAGTAGTGCTCCCAGTCTTAATGACAAAGGCAGACTACTTCACCCAGTCATGATGGTTGTCAAACAGACACCATCAAGGGTCACAACTTGATACCCTAATATGATTGAGTGGAGATAAGAAAGAAGAAGAAGATGGAAACACTATGATGACAAGGAGAGATTGATTGGCTTGATAACTTTAAAGGCTGGAAGTGAGTTGGAATAATTAATAAAGGAAGCAACATTACTTGATCTCTGCAGCATTGAAGAAGGCACGGTAAGAATAAAACTGCAGAAATATGAAAATTATTCCATAGAAAAGTCTGGACAAGACAAGTGGATTATTATTGTTGTTGTTGTGTCCAATGAAGAGACTCGGATGTCTCTGTGCATCTCTATCACAGCAATGTTCTCTATCTTGGATGTGTTTTTTTTTTTTTTTTTTTTATCCCTAGTACGTGGTACAGGCCATGATAATCATGGTGGGTAGAAGAAGGCAACTGCTTTTACTGTAAGTGCACCACATGTCTACACATGTGAAAAACAGCTCGACTTTGCACTTACAAATGTGCCAGAGCCCTGTTTGGTTACTTGCACTCGCTGGTGGGGTTGGACTTTTGCAAAATCAGGGGCCATTAGAGTATTTTTTAATTAGAAAAAAGTGCCCAATGCAGGTAACGAACCCGGGTCGTAGTGGTCGAAAACCAACAGTTTAGACCATCCTTCACCGACTGCCTCTTGGATGTGTAAAGCTGCTTTTCTGGGTCCATGTCAATTTCCTGCAAGGCTGCAGCCATTGCTGAAAATGATAGCATATGGGTAGGTGTTAGGTCCACACCAGGACAATTATTGCATGTCCTGTAGGTTCTTGTGTCATCTGGATGTATTGTCATTCCTTTGTGATGTTTCATTCCTGAGTCTTGTGATTGTTTTTGTTATTATTCTCTCAGCATTCATGTCACATATTCGACCTTTACTTGTCTTTTGTTGAATTATCTTTTTTTTGCTTAACCCTAGTACAAGTGGTACAGGCCATGATAATCATGGTGGGTAGAAGTAGGCGACTGTTTTTACTGTAAGTGCAGCACATATCCACACATGTGAAAAGCAGTTTGACTTTGCACTTACAAATGTCCCAGAGCCCTGTTTGGTTACTTGCACTCACGTTGAATTATCTTGGATTTTGCCAAAAAGCATCAGAATCAAATACTAACATTTGGTTTTTTCCTTTGGCTCAACTTCCTGGCTTCCCTTGCTAGTTCATCTGTCATCTGGACAGAAATCCATTGTGGAATTCAGTTGCTACACAATAGATCCAGTTGGTTTAGTAACGAGGGGATGTTTTGCCCTTTTCTGAATTGCTTATAGTGCGGATCTAGTCACTGCATATAATAACTCCTTCTGCTTGAAGCAGAGTTGGCTGGTTAAGGCATACTTCCTGGGCTTTCCAGATAGCTATCAGTTCACAAGTGAAGTTTGATGAAATCTGTTGTAACAACATATATTGGGTCTGCTTATCATACTCTTGGTTAGAAACCAACCATGATGCTTAATGAGCTTCAATTACTGTTTGATAAGACACAATTTGGATTATAGATTATAAACACAAGGTAATAAGACCAAATACAAATAAATAAATAGTGTGTGATGTTTCGGTAACAGCGTTGTTACCATCTTTAGACATAAAGTACTTGATGTAGTACTGAATTACGTTTCAGTACTTTTGCCTGAAGATGGTAACAACGATGTTACCGAAACGTCACACACTATTTTTTTATTTGGATTTGGTCTTATTACCTTGTGTTTAATTACTGTTTGTATACATAATATACATAATAACTATGTATTTTAAAAAGCTACTACAGTAGAACCTCCATGAGAGGACACTCACGCTAGGGGATACCTCTCTACAAAGGACAGTTTCCATTATCAAAATTACCATTTTTACTATTTAGTAACTCTTTGGTAAGAGGACACCTCTTTCTAAAGGTCACTTTGGCTATGAAATTAGTTGTCCTTTACAGGGAGGTTCTACTGTACCTATTATTTCTATCAACTCGGGGGAAAAGTGGCGATGAGAATGAATTCAAGACTTCAAGACACTTTTTTTCTTCAACTAGAAGGCTTAGACTCATTTTTGTTTTGCTCACATCAGGCGCTATTCAAAGGTGCATTCTAATCAATCAAAACTCCATTCAATATACCAAGTGTGGACAAAATTGTCTCTGTCACCTTCAAAAAAATAGATGACTGATGACATCGAAGACTTTTCACTACCACAAGTGTTTTGTCTATGAGTACTTACATATAAACGTTAAGACATAATATAATATTTTTTGAAAAGAAAGCCATACTGCTTCCAGTTTTGACATGTGGTGTACTCACAGTGCAAGTAGTCGCAACCCTCTAACCAAGGAAAATAAAATGGCCTTGTACAGAGTTCAGGCATATATAGCATCAAAGTGCAAGTAGTCACCACCCTCTACACACCAGAAATATCATGGCCTTGTACAGAGTTCAGACATATGGAGCATCAAAGTGCAAGCAGTCACAACCCTCTACACACCAGGAATATCATGGCCTTGTACAGAGTTCAGACATATGGAGCATCAAAGTGCAAGTAGTCACAACCCTCTACACACCAGGAATATCATGGCCTTGTACAGAGTTCAGACATATGGAGCATCAAAGTGCAAGCAGTCATAACCCTCTACACACCAGGAATATCATGGCCTTGTACAGAGTTCAGACATATGGAGCATCAAAGTGCAAGTAGTCACAACCCTCTACACACCAGGAATATCATGGTCTTGTACAGAGTTCAGACATATGGAGCATCAAAGTGCAAGTAGTCACCACCCTCTACACACCAGAAATATCATGGCCTTGTACAGAGTTCAGACATATGGAGCATCAAAGTGCAAGTAGTCACAACCCTCTACACACCGGGAATATCATGGCCTTGTACAGAGTTCAGACATATGGAGCATCAAAGTGCAAGTAGTCACCACCCTCTACACACCAGAAATATCATGGCCTTGTACAGAGTTCAGACATATGGAGCATCAAAGTGCAAGTAGTCACAACTTTCTACACACCAGGAATATCATGGCCTTGTACAGAGTTCAGACATATGGAGCATCAAAGTGCAAGTAGTCATAACCCTCTACACACCAGGAATATCATGGCCTTGTACAGAGTTCAGACATATATAGCATCAAAGTGCAAGTAGTCACAACCCTCTTCACACCAGGAATATCATGGCCTTGTACAAAGTTCAGACATATGGAGCATCAAAGTGCAAGTAGTCACAACCCTCTACACACCAGAAATATCATGGTCTTGTACAGAGTTCAGACATATGGAGCATCAAAGTGCAAGTAGTCACAACCCTCTACACACCAGGAATATCATGGCCTTGTACAAAGTTCAGACATATGGAGCATCAAAGTGCAAGTAGTCACAACCCTCTACACACCAGAAATATCATGGTCTTGTACAGAGTTCAGACATATGGAGCATCAAAGTGCAAGTAGTCACAACTTTCTACACACCAGGAATATCATGGTCTTGTACAGAGTTCAGACATATATAGCATCAAAGTGCAAGTAGTCACAACCCTCTACACACCAGGAATAACATGGCCTTGTACAGAGTTCAGACATATGGAGCATCAAAGTGCAAGCAGTCACAACCCTCTACACACCAGGAATATCATGGCCTTGTACAGAGTTCAGACATATGGAGCATCAAAGTGCAAGTAGTCACAACCATCTACACACCAGGAATAACATGGCCTTGTACAGAGTTCAGACATATATAGCATCAAAGTGCAAGTAGTCACAACCCTCTACACACCAGGAATATCATGGCCTTGTACAGAGTTCAGACATATATAGCATCAAAGTGCAAGTAGTCACAACCCTCTACACACCAGGAATAACATGGCCTTGTACAGAGTTCAGACATATGAAGCATCAAAGTGCAAGTAGTCACAATCCTCTACACACCAGGAATATCATGGCCTTGTACAGAGTTCAGACATATGGAGCATCAAAGTGCAAGTAGTCACAACCCTCTACACACCAGGAATATCATGGCCTTGTACAGAGTTCAGACATATGAAGCATCAAAGTGCAAGCAGTTACAACCCTCTACACACCAGGAATATCATGGCCTTGTACAGAGTTCAGACATATGAAGCATCAAAGTGCAAGTAGTCACAACCCTCTACACACCAGGAATATCATGGCCTTGTACAGAGTTCAGACATATATAGCATCAAAGTGCAAGTAGTCACAACCATCTACACACCAGGAATATCATGGCCTTGTACAGAGTTCAGACATATGGAGCATCAAAGTGCAAGTAGTCACAACCCTCTACACACCAGGAATATCATGGCCTTGTACAGAGTTCAGACATATGGAGCATCAAAGTGCAAGTAGTCACAACCCTCTACACACCAGGAATATCATGGCCTTGTACAGAGTTCAGACATATGGAGCATCAAAGTGCAAGTAGTCACAACCCTCTACACACCAGGAATATCATGGCCTTGTACAGAGTTCAGACATATGGAGCATCAAAGTGCAAGTAGTCACAACCATCTACACACCAGGAATATCATGGCCTTGTACAGAGTTCAGACATATGGAGCATCAAAGTGCAAGTAGTCCAACCCTCTACACACCAGGAATATCATGGCCTTGTACAGAGTTCAGACATATGGAGCATCAAAGTGCAAGTAGTCACAACCCTCTACACACCGGGAATATCATGGCCTTGTACAGAGTTCAGACATATGGAGCATCAAAGTGCAAGTAGTCACAACCATCTACACACCAGGAATACCATGGCCTTGTACAGAGTTCAGACATATGAAGCATCAAAGTGCAAGTAGTCACAACCCTCTACACACCGGGAATATCATGGTCTTGTACAGAGTTCAGACATATGAAGTGCAAGCAGTCACAACCATCTACACACCAGGAATATCATGGCCTTGTACAGAGTTCAGACATATGGAGCATCAAAGTGCAAGTAGTCACAACCCTCTACACACCAGGAATATCATGGCGTTGTACAGAGTTCAGACATATGGAGCATCAAAGTGCAAGTAGTCACAACCCTCTACACACCGGGAATATCATGGCCTTGTACAGAGTTCAGACATATGGAGCATCAAAGTGCAAGTAGTCACAACCCTCTACACACCGGGAATATCATGGCCTTGTACAGAGTTCAGACATATGGAGCATCAAAGTGCAAGTAGTCACAACCCTCTACACACCAGGAATATCATGGTCTTGTACAGAGTTCAGACATAAGGAGCATCAAAGTGCAAGCAGTCACAACCCTCTACACACCGGGAATATCATGGCCTTGTACAGAGTTCAGACATATGGAGCATCAAAGTGCAAGCAGTCACAACCCTCTACACACCGGGAATATCATGGCCTTGTACAGAGTTCAGACATATGGAGCATCAAAGTGCAAGCAGTCACAACCCTCTACACACCAGGAATATCATGGCCTTGTACAGAGTTCAGACATATGAAGCATCAAAGTGCAAGTAGTCACAACCCTCTACACACCGGGAATATCATGGCCTTGTACAGAGTTCAGACATATGGAGCATCAAAGTGCAAGTAGTCACAACCCTCTACACACCGGGAATATCATGGCCTTGTACAGAGTTCAGACATATGGAGCATCAAAGTGCAAGCAGTCACAACCCTCTACACACCAGGAATAACATGGCCTTGTACAGAGTTCAGACATATGGAGCATCAAAGTGCAAGTAGTCACAACCCTCTACACACCAGGAATATCATGGCCTTGTACAGAGTTCAGACATATATAGCATCAAAGTGCAAGTAGTCACAACCATCTACACACCAGGAATATCATGGCCTTGTACAGAGTTCAGACATATAAAGCATCAAAGTGCAAGTAGTCACAACCATCTACACACCAGGATAGCTTAGTACTGAATGTGTAGACAGGTGGTACTATTCAGTGCAGGCAGTTGCAGCAACATTCTGCTTGTCAATATAATCAAAGATTTCTAGACATGAAGTGAGAGACAGAACAAACAATCCTCTAAGGTCCAGGCTTGGGTCGAGAGGGTTGCCAGTGGAGAAAGGTCTCATCATTACTCTTCACAATTCATCCACTCATACTTCATCCTTAAGGTTAGAAATAATCGTTATTTCTCCTTAAAATAAAATTTAGATTTTTTGTTTAAAAGACACACATGCGGGATAATTTTCAAATGTCGTTTTACAATCATAAACCGCATTATATTGTATTATTTATTACTTCATATAATATTTACGAACAGAAAATTATGTCCAGGGTAGCGTAGTGGACATGGAATCTGCCCGGTAAGCGGAACACTGTGGGTTCTATTCCCATCCCTGGACACTTTTATTTTTCCGTTTATCATTACTCTTTACAATTCATCCTTTCATACTTCATCCCTAAGGTTAGAAATAATCGTTATTTCTCCTTAAAAATAAAATTTAGATTTTTTGTTTAAAAGAAACACATGCGGTATAATTTTCAAATGTCGTTTTACATTCATTATATATATTTTTATATTAGGAGAACTCCGCCTTTGCCAGTCCCAAGCCCTGATGAAAAAGGAGGAGGGGGAGCAGTAACAAGCTCACTAAAAACCTGGGCTCAGCTGGTCCGGCTGATAGTACCCTGTAAGGGCTCCTTATCCAGGGATACAGGATGAGCAGCGTTTGTACTCCCATGTTAGGAGCGGCTGCACATGGCGTTTGTTCCTCATGTCAGAGGCGGCCATTTCTTTTGGAGCTAAGTCGGCCTGCCACTGAGTAGTGCTCCCAGTCTTAATGACAAAGGCAGACGTATTCTACTTCACCCAGTCATGGTGGTTGTCAAACAGACACCATCAAGGGTCACAACTTGATATCTTAATATGATTGAGTGGAGATAAGAAAGAAGAAGAAAATATATTAGGAGTATAAATAAGTTTATCAAAATTCAAAACTATTATAGACGCATAAGATTCTTTTTTAAAATAAACAATTTCTACTGCCCTTACGGCAATGGAAAAATTAATGGGAGGGCCTGGCTCATCAGTGGTGAACCCTGCATCATAATAAATAAGTTTTTGTAGTTTTTTTTTTTCGAAAATTTAAGCTTTGTTGTGAAATATTGGTTAGATATTCAAAGTTCAAAGTATTGTCGGTCGCTAGCCACTACTTTTCCCATCTTTCTGACAATTGACGGATCCCATCGCGGAAAAAGGCTGGCTCTTTGTCCGCTATTCATTCATCGATCATTTTTTGACTTCATCGTAATTGGAGAAGTGCTGGTCAGCCAGGCCCTGGTGCATTGATAGGAAGAGATAATAATCAGAAGGAGTAATGTCTGGGCTATATGGCGGGTGGGGTAGGACTTTCCATTTGATCCTTACTAAGTAAGTTTTAACGGGTGCTGCAGCATGTGGCAGAGCATTATCATGTTGAAAAATAACTTTGTT
Source organism: Cordylochernes scorpioides (assembly GCA_030710605.1). Taxonomy (NCBI): domain Eukaryota; kingdom Metazoa; phylum Arthropoda; class Arachnida; order Pseudoscorpiones; family Chernetidae; genus Cordylochernes; species Cordylochernes scorpioides. The sequence goes on along the minus strand of CP092881.1, from coordinate 66,698,156 downwards.
GTGTCTATTGGCTTATTGCAGCCGTTTTTCTCGCAATGCTCGGCTCAAACACATCAATTGTCTTTGGTAGACCTCCCCTGTGAAACTTTTGTTTGGTTGTAGTAGCTCATAATATACCACTCCCAGCTGGTCCCACCAAATACACAGCATAATCTTCCCGCCATGAATATTCGGCTTGGCCGTCGATGATGAGGCACGGCCAGGATATCCATACATTGTCCAACATTTTGGATAATCGTAATGGACCCACTTTTCATCACCTGTTATAAATAAATGCAAAAAAAAAACCTTTCTTTTTTTACTTTGGAGCAGTTGTTTATACGTTAAAAAATGGTGTTCGACATCTCTTGGCTTCAGTTCCTACGACACTCAATTTCCTTCCTTTCGAATCATTCCCATTTCTTTTAAGCGATGAAAAATGGCTGATTGAGTGACTCCAAATGTTTTTGCGAGGTTTGTGTTGGATCTTCATAGAGCCTTGCCTCTAATTCTTCATCCACAAACTTTGGTGATTATTGATGATGGTTGTCCCCCTACCACTTTTATTTTCACTCATATAAATCTAATTGCTCATTGGTATAAGATAAAATATTTTTCCTTTTTAGTGCATTTGAATAAATGCTTTAATGTATTTTTTGATAAAGCACAATTTGGATTATAGATACAAGATAATAAGACCTAATCCAAATAATTTAATAGTGTATGACGTTTCGGTAAGAGCATTGTTACCATCATCAGACAAAAGAATAAATGGTTTGCCTGATGATGGTAACAATGTTGTTACCGAAACATCACACACTATTAAATTATTTGGGTTAGGTCTTATTTTCTTGTGTCTAATGTATTTTTCATTTATTAATTATTTTTACAAACGTGTAAGCTTATTTATTTATTTCATCTCAATTTGCAGGTGTTACATTCGAGCACAGCTCGCGAGTCACCTTGTCCAGATTATTTACACATGGCGAGTTGTAATGCTGGAGTGGCCCCCCGAACCGTACAGGAGGGCAGTTGTTGGGTGTTTGGCTGTCAGCTAGCCATTGGGTCCAGGTCGTCGGATTCGGTGGCTGAGGTCACCAACTGTAGGAATTCTTCTTTTTTGAGTTTGATTCCGTTGCAATTCCAGAAAATGAATTTTAAAGTAATTTGCCTTTCATTGTAAGAAAGTTTTGATAATTTCTAATAACTTTTCGCACAGTTCCCTGGTGTCAGAGTGAGTAGTTTTCTTTTTTGAAGTTTCGGCGTAACTTGCCTTTTGTTTTTCAACAATTGCTTCTTCTGTTTTAGTGGAGCTTGCTTGAGGTATGGTGTTAGGGGAGTTTTGTCTGGGAGGCTTTAGCTGCTGTTGTTGTGGCTTCGGAAAATTTGGGCATCCGCGATAATTGGCTGTGTGCGCCTCTCCACAGTTAGCGCACTTTGGTGGGAGCTGTTTCGACTTTCTTGGACAATCCTTCGAATGGTGTTCTTCAGCACACTTGACGCATTTGGGCTTCAAAAAGCAGTTTAGCTGGCCATGCCCAAAACCCTGGCAGTTAAAGCATTGGGTCACTCGTTTTGTAGTCCTGAATGATTCCACGATTATTTTTTGGTAAAGTATTTCGGTTATTCCATAGATTCGTTTATTTTGTTCATTTTTCGGTAGCTCTACTAGGACTATATTCATCGGCATTTTGGTCGATTGTCTATGGAGTCTTTTGACAATGACCTCAGTGAAGCCCATTGAGACCAGTTCAGTTACGACGTCTTCTTCTTTGAAGGCTGTTGATACCCCCTTCAATACCACTTTCAGTGGTTTTTCCTCCTGTAGTCTGTAGGAATATCCTCCATTATTTTTCTGTACATACTCCCTGATTTTTTTGAAGTCGCCTATGTTTTTCGATTTAATTATGTGCTTTTTGCCAGAAATCGTGACTTGGAATGGTTCCATGCACAAGTCTTTCAGTTCTTGGCAAAGAAGCTTCCAATCTGCTACATTTTCTGCAATAACAGGAGGAATTCTCGGTTTTTTCACGTTAGTGACTGTGGTCCATGGGCCATCGTTGTCGTTATTTTCATCATCGTCTTGCAGTGGGTGAGCTGCGTTCATTTGTTGAGAAACTCCAGTGGCGGGACTTTGTTCGTCGATGTCCATTCTAGGCGTCTTCAGATTACGCTCGCTCCTAGTTGGCGATCTTGAGTCATCCGATTGGGAGCCGCGAGTTCTCTTCTTTGATTGAACCGTTTCCTCAAGTTTATACTCGATTCCACATTTGTCTAGGATCTTCGTTATTAAGGAGGCTTCGATTATGCATAGTTTCTCGCCGGTTGGTCCGATCGTCGATTTAATTACAATCGGTGGCATATTGTTTTTTGCCAAAACTGTCCGAAGCCGGCCAGTTAGATAATATTATATACCTGTAAGCTTATTTATGCAAGTTTGGCCTTAAATACCATTTCTTGATTTCTCAAGAAGCCTCTGGGACCAAAATATTCTTGATCATGGTGGTACAGCCTACAACACGTTGACAAGGGCACACAACCCGAAACGTGTTCATGGATGTTCATTGATTGATCAAGAAAATGGGTTGGCCAAATATCAGGGAACAGGTTAAATCAACGTTTATTTGATTTCTGTTCCACTAAATGGCGCTCTGCCATCTAAAAAGCTCATGTGCTCCTGGTCAGGATATCCGGATAACAGGATATCTATTTTTAATATATATATGTCATAATATATACTCTTCCAGGAATAATAAAGCCAAGCTACAGACAACCCAGAGAGAGACGGGAGGGTCACTTAAGATACCAGCGACATTCCAAGGGGTGACCCCTAGGGTCCATCAGTTAACAGCTCGGGACTTTTAGGAGAGTTGGGGATTGTGTGCGACACGAATGGCTGTGCCGAGCCTGTCTCTCTCCCTCTCTGGTTGCCTGGGTTCCTCTTCCAAATTGGGGTGTGTTTATTTCCCCACCTTATTATACCACACATATATATCATGTGTATGAAGTCATTTAACTTTCCTATATACATTTCATATACAGTAAAACCTCCATGAGAGGACAATCACACTAGAAGACACCTTTCTATAAAGGACAGTTTTATACCAAAAATACCATTTTCACTATTTAGCAACTCCACCTTTGCCGATCCCAAGCCCGGATGAAAAAGGAGGAGGGGGAGCAGTAACAAGCTCGCTAAAAAACCTGGGTTCAGCTGGCCCGGCTGATAGTACCCTGTAAGGGCTCCAGGGATACAGGATGAGCAGCGTTTGTACTCCATGTTAGGAGCAGCTGCACATGGTGTCTGTTCCTCATTTCAGAGGTGGCCATTTCTTTTGGAGCTAAGTTGGCCTGCCACTGAGTAGTGCTCCCAGTCTTAATGACAAAGGCAGACGCATGCTACTTCATCCAGTCATGATGGTTGTCAAACAGACACCATCAAGGGTCACAACTTGATATCCTAATATGATTGAGTGGAGATAAGGAAGAAGAAGAAGCAACTCTCCGGTAAAAGGACACCGCTCCCTAAAAGACACTTTAGCTCTGCAACTAGGTGTCCTTTACAAGGAGGTACATAGATATAGGTATTAAAAATAAAAAGTAATGCTCAGATATACGAAAATTGCGATTTACTAAGGAAAGGTTTTTTTTTATATTTTATAAAAAGTAAATTGTAAATGATGTTTCAATAAAGGTATAGTACACCTACACAAATCAGTAGCCACGGAAAATTACCTACTTACAGATCTGCCACTGTCAACTAAGCGCCTGATAGCTAAACTAAGAATACTGGTAAACTGTGCCATTAACAATCAGTTTGTTATCTCTTAGTTTTGCATTGATTCCTTTATTTAAGAGTTCTTTCCGTTTAGAAATCAATATTCTGCGTTGTTCTCTGATGCTAGGGGAGTAATCCTTGTTCACAAAGACATTTAAATAACTAAGAATACTGTTTGTTTCTCATCGAGAAAGCCATGTGAAGAATCTGAAAGCAGAAGAACTAAATTGTCTACTATGCACAAATAAAATCAAGGTAGAACACCATATACATATATATATATATTTGAACGTATATCTCTGAGAGAGAAACTCTGAGATAGGCCGCCTTCACCTCTCTTCTATCAAGTCTGATAGAGGGGGTCGGTGGAAGGCTGGTTAAACCGTTTGGTTTTCGACCACTACGACCCGGGTTCGATTCCCACATTGGGCACTTTTTATGTTAAAAAAAAAAAAATGCTCCAATGGCCCCCGATTCTTGCAAAAGTCCAACCCCACCAGCGAGTGCAAGTAACCAAACGTGGCTCTGGCACATTTGTAAGTGCAAAGTCAAACTGCTTTTCACATGTGTAGACATGTGGTGCGCTTACAAAAGCAATAAAAGCAGTCGCTAACTACCCACCATGATTATCATGGCCTGTACCACGTGTACTAGGGATAAGCAAAAAAAAAAAAAAAGTCTGATAGACAATTTATCTGTATATAATTTCTTCAGAAGAGTTATGAAGGATCTGATAAATTAGTCTTTCCATTATAATAATGATAATTAATCTTCAAAACTTTTTTTCTTCTTTTAGACCATGCTTTTTACTGCATTTCATGTAATATTGTATATATAAAACTCCACTCATCCTGATCATTATTTTGTTTGTCTTGGTCTGGGGCCTGCAACCCCAAGACATATTATTGACTGTATTGACTTATCTATTGATGAGCTCTACTCTTCCCCGGCAGACACCATCAAAAATCTCATGCTTTACAAGCTTGATAACTTAGTGTGATTGAATGGAGATAAGAAAGAAGAAGAAGATTATTTTGTCTACACTCTGGAGAATCTGTGTAAGACCAATGGGGTCTTAATAAAGGCTTTGTGTGTGTAAAGGTATAATACCAACTTCATACAAAAGTTCTGATCAAAGCTAGTTACAGATCTGTTTCAAAATATCACAGGTAAGTTATTTGGATTTTGTCTTGTAACCTCTCTGTATAACTAGGCACATATCACCTCCAATATTTTATATTTAAAAATATATATGTTTTTAAATATGATTTTATTGCAAACATGTTCATATTTGTTCTCTTTAAACATAAAATATTATAAAATCATTAATTAAATGTAGGAATAATAATTTTTTTAATATGATATCAATTGTATGTTCTTAATGTGTCAAAAAGTTGTATTTGAACATTTTTATAACAAATATATATAACATTTCTACTATACTTTAATATATTTTTAATAAAGACATATTTATTTATATGTAACCTGCATTGATTACAATTTGGCAAATTATATGACTTTGCTATTTATATAAGGTCTTATGAAATAATAAGGTATAGAATATGGGATAGATGTTATTGATTAATATCTCGTATGTAAAAAAAAGATGAATTTGTTTTGAGATTCGTGTGCTCTTATATATAAGTGCGTGATAATTATTTGAAAACTGGGCTAATTGATAATGCGTTGGATCTTTGAATTTAGAATTTGACTGTTATTATTGCGTTATAATCTCAAATATAGATACATGTCAAATTTAAATTTCACTTACCTCGGTGGTGAATGCCATTTTATTGAATTAGTGAAAAAATAAAATATCTTTATCTTCAAATTATTAAAGTAGCACTATATTATACTTCTTCTCTCATGTGTGATTGGTTGTGAACTTGCAAAAGTGTAGATAAAGTCTATGACTCAAATATGTTATAATCAAAACAAATAATAAACAAATTTGTTAGTCCTAAGTAAACAAATTTCCACAAGACCGGAATGGCAAGCTACACGTACAAGTCGCAGGGTGGTCATTCATTGTAAGCTCAATGAATATAGACAAATTTAAAACCTATACCAAAACTATAATATAAAATCGTGTTCAAAAATTATATTTTTTCATTTCATACAATATATTTTGTATTGAATATGTCAATTTATATATATATAATAAATTTAAGCAAGAATTGTCTCAAAATGAATTGAATGGAACAAATATGGTTGTGAAGATTAATAAAAAAGGAATAAAAAAATACATTTTTTAAAAAAGCTTTAATTTAAATGCACTAAAAGAAAAATAAAAATTTCATCTTTTGACATCAACAATTAGATGTATATGAGTGAAAATAAAAGCGGAGGGTAACTATCAAAATAACTTCAAAAATAATATAATAAATAACTTCAAAAAGAGCATTGTAGATCCTTGCTTATTCACCAAAAGAGATGAAAACAAATCGGTATATCTGATGCTATAGTAGATGACATGCTTCTTGCGAGCGATTCCGAAAAAATAATTCAAAGCACTATAAAAACTCTTGAAAAAGAAATGGAAATAAAACTTCCTAAGACACTACTCAATTCATTCATATAGAAATCTCCAGAAACGGAGAAGTGTTGGGGCACGTTTTTGTAACCATACCCCAACAGAAGATGTATGTATGATCAACATCAAATAGATACATGGCTTCCCTCCCACATAGACTTATAGACCACCTTTTTGCCCAGAAACCTAGACACTTGATGACACCAGACTTCCATGCCGAAAGCTGATGCCTGGTGGAGAAGAAGACACCAGTGACATCCAGAGACATCCGCGCTGGAAGCTGTTGTACCATATGTACATATATACCCCTCATTTAAAATTTAGATAGAGGTGACTAGAAGAGATGGAGAAGGAAGATTTCTAAAGGACGGGGGGGGGGGGGGGTTTAAATATCTTTCCCGAGAAAGGGAAGCATCACATTACAGTCCAAGTAAAAGGGGCCTGGGTCGATTTTTAGCTAAGACGGGGAGGGGGGGGGGTTTAAATATCTTTCCCGAGAAAAAGAAGCATCACATTACAGTCCAAGTAAAAGGGGCCTGGGTCGATTTTTAGCTAAGACGGGGGGGGGGGGGGGGTTTAAATATCTTTCCCGAGAAAGGGGAGTGTTGTATTACAGTTCAGGTGGAGGGGGGCTTAGGTTGTCTGTGAAATTGTATACTGGAGCCGTTGGCCATTTTCATTGGTGTTTTCTTTCAACGAATGAAAATGCCGACCAATAGAAACTTTGGCGCGAGCAGCGAATGAAAATGGAGAGAGGCAAGGATAAAAGGGGGTTTCTTTGCCAAAAGGCAGATTGAAATCGGAGTCGCTCAGTGAGAAGGTCAGCCGACAGTCGACTCGCGACAACAAGGAGACCAGACCTTTGCCGGCGCTTTCAAGAAAAGGTAAGCCTCTTGCCATTATGGCTTAGCGCCCCCCCCCCCCCCTTTTTTGAGTAGAAACTAAATTAAATTTCGCATGGGCTCTAAAGGGCTTTAAGTAACTTAAAAAGAATGATATGGTTCTTATATTTTGTCTCGCTAGAATAGATGGAGATCTAGGCTTTCCCCTTTATAAAGGCAAATTCGTAACTTCAGGTCACCTCTATCTAGATTACTATGTAAATAGCATATCTCGCCAGTATAGAAATGTTCCCAAATTTTAATTTATTTGAATAAATATCTAGTGTATAACTTATATGGAGAATTCTTTTTTTTTCTCATACATATTTCATTCTTTTGTTTTATGGTGCTATCCCCACATCTTATTATTATTACAAATTGTATGGAATATAGAACTACCGGCTCTAATGGAATGGAGTTGTGTATTGTACCTTATTGTGATACTTTAATACAGAAACAGCGGTAAATACGATTTTACCCGCCTTGAGGGTATCTCTTTGTCAGGTTTTAGTAATATTTGTATTTTCATATGAGGAATTTGCCCTTCTTTCACTGTTTAAATGAAATATTGTATGATTCTTACCTATTTGGAGGGAATGTTACTAATAATCAAGTCTTCTAATAATTGCTGGCCAACATACATTGTCGAACGTGCCTGCCAAAGAAGCCAGCTCTCCTGTCTATGATTCAGTATGTTTTTCCATCATATCTACCATTATACTATTCGTTGATTTATTTTAGTAAGATCCATGCTGCCTTATAGATTGTTCTCTTCGTGATATTTATTGAAACCCCTTTGTTTCAAATATATTAGAAATGTTAATGTCAATAGTATAGGTTTATAGCTTTTGCTTGTTCTCATTGCCTATTTTGTTAGGTTTTGGTATAATCTTTATAAATAGTCTTTCTATACATCCAGATAGCGACCTAATTCAACACATTTGTTGAATCTTTGCTATAAAATCGGAATTAAAGGTGTACCTACACGTTTGATCATATTATTACTGGTAAAATATGGACCTGGTACTTTCTTGATATTTAAATTTGAAATAATATTTTCAACACCTTATATTTCTATTTAAAAAAAATGTTAATTTGGTCTTATATTCATGTTCATAGTTTCTAATAATAACATGCTCCTCTTTATCTGAGATCCCTTATTGTTGCTGGATGATCTCAGAGAATTTGAAACTATATGGACTTGTCACTGACCCGAGTCTGTTAGTCTGTAGAGACGGCCAATAGACGGCGATCAATTCCAGTGTCTATTTTGATAGGAGAGCCGACCATTATTTTATAGATTATTTAATTTAATGTAGGAACGAGAATAATTCAACATTTCCCTCCCTTTCCCAAGTACACGTGAGCCTTAGTTTAATGAGGAATCTTTTTATATATCTGTCCTAAACATTCCTCACTATATCTTTTGTGTATGAATCTATCTACAATTGATCTGTAGAAATTATAGAGATCTATTGCTATAATTTCCCTCTCTGAAATAGTTCCCAGCGTCTTCAGTGGGTTGCTGAATCTCCAGAAGGAGTCTTTTATAGATTGTCCAATTTAATAATGATTTCATGGGTTGTCTGATGAAATTGTACACTAGTGCCGTGGCTGTTTCCCTCTTTAGACTTTGTTGTTTTGGCAATACTATATGTTCTACATGTGGGAGAGGCCTTGTGATGATGTAGGGACACATGTCGATAGTGCATAACGGGAACCCAACAATGTCGCCCGCCGTGGGGCTCGAATTTAGTATATATTTCATCTCCTATATTTTAGAAATATATACCTAATGAAAAGCCATACTATTTTTAAGTATTGGTGAAGTAGTCCACGCATCCTGAGATTAACAGTCTATTACAAATCTTTAATTTTAATTTATGCTTTCCGTTTCACTGGCATTTTATCAGGCAATGAAAGTTAAGTTGAGGCGGAGTCTACCGCATCACTCGCCGCGGTCATTTACGATTCACATTGTTTGTGACAAAGCCTTAATAATTTATTGATTACATTTTTTTTAAAATTATTTTATACAGTATGAGAAATGAGGTTGGATTACCATGGTTCAAATTTAGAACGGTGATCAGTGTTTTACAGTAGTCTACAGAAATGACTTAGCATTTTTTTTCATCATAGCTCTGATATAATTTTTCTCACAGCAGAGGTGAGTTCTGATAATTATTGCTGGCTACAATTTTCTTAACTTTATTTTTATAGCGCTTTCTATCAAGTCATACTAGCCTGTGCATTCAGATTAGGGCTAACATGCTGAATGATAGTTAATCGATTTTATTTTTTTTTAGCGCATAGTGGATTGGGAGAGTGACAAATACATGAGATTTAAGATAAAAATAGAATTGAAGATCCAGTTTGCGTACCCGTGAAGAGAGAAGTATGATCACCATAGAAAGGACGCATTTTTTTTCTTCTTGGTAAACCTTTTTTTTTTATTTGAAATCAATAATGGATAGAAATCTGGTTTAAACATTCCAATGGCAGAATCTCAAGGAATAGATCTGGCAACCAATTTGCGCGAGTACTTTTTAATCACTATGGAACTATGTATTAACTTATGACAACTACCAGGGATAATCTTTCAATATTCAAAGGAAAGGAGATGACTGGAGCTTGTGTCTACAAGACAGCTGAGATATCCCGAGGTGTGCTTGGACAGCTTTAAGTTGATGACAAGGCAGCAAAAGCCACCTGTGTTAGAGACAGGATCTATCTAATAATGGGGGTATAGGGGACAGGAGAGTTTATCGAGGCTCGATTTGACACTTGTATATAATGAGGAAGTTAGCGGAATGCGAGTCTCCAGTGCGGAGTAATATCACCTAAAGGCTGTGAATAAGGATTGATAAAGTCGGGACACACGAGCAAAGATATTACATTGAATGTAATTCGGAACCTGTAGGCGTGAGGCGGTATCGTGATTGGTTAGATGGCTAGACACGCGAGGAGGGCGGCCCCTTTGACGATGTTTTCTGCCAAGTATGATCACTGGATGCCGATAGACCGCTTAAAGGGTGTGTCCCCCCCCCCACATAGGAAATGTCATTGAAGATGTGCCAGCATGAAGAGAAGAAAGGTCTAGGACGAGATGACGTTTCCTAAAATTGACACTCAAGGTGATACGCCTGAACTATAGATGAGGCTGTGAAGTCCATCTAGAATATGACGCTAAATTCCAGAACAAAAATGTGGATAGATCGAGCTGAGGTGACGACTCCATATTAGATATACTTCTGTAAATTCTTAAATGTCCACATATATCCCCACAGTGAATTATAGAAGTTGCACACCTATCTCATGAGCCAGGAATGTAATTATCAGACTGACAGTAATAAGGAATAATATAAAATTTCTAACCCAGGAAAAAACAAAACTCTGATATGCAACACAATCCTACAAAATAACTTCCCTACCAAATTCACAGTGTATCATCATAACTCAACAGAAAACTCAGTCACAATTAGAATCTTAAAGAGCGAAATAACTTTGTCATTTCCCAGTCCAATATGCACCTGTTACTCCATAGACATTGATCTTATAACCACATTTGATTTCGTTTCAGCATGTTGTAAGAGGGATGAACTCATGGAAATGCAGCCTTTAACAACTATGCCTCATACTGTATAAATACAAAAAGGAAATTCCTAATAACAGCCGCTAAGTGACAATGGACACATGCGCGTGTTAAGGGGTTAGGTAAATTGATAAGATAAAATTCTAGATATCTCTATTTTTTTTGCATACCTTTTTTTTTTTGAAACCAAGATATGTAAGTCACAAAGGACACATATAGATGCTACAAAGAGCCTTGATCTAAGATTACTATCCACCCACATGAATGAACATGTACCTCTCCCATTTCCTTTCCCTTTTGGGCCATGAACCCATCTTTCACCCCTCGGTTCCCTGCCCCCATTAATACATGAGATTCTCTTCTCCAATCCCCACTACTAATCAGGAATATTTCAGACAGCAGACTGAGAGAGAACCATGCACCCTGGAGATGACCCCTCACCCAGCCAGACGCCGTTGCCGTCTGCGCTATACCATTTGGAGAAGTTTGAGGGGAATGGGCTCATACCATTCGACAAGTTCATCCGGGACTTCGAACTGGTCTACGACGTGAAAGCCCTGGATGATTCTAGGAGGAGGATCCTCCTGGACAATCACCTTCGAGGAGCTGCGAGAGAGTTCGCCCTCCAGGCCTCCCAGATCAAACTGGGATACAACGAATTAAAGGAAAACCTGGAACAGAGATTCTCCAGGAGGGCCCCCAAGAGAGAAGCCAGGAAGAAATTCTTCTCCTGTAGACAAAGGCCCGGAGAAAAGGTTAAGGAATACGCGAACAGAGTGCGGAGCCTCGCCTCAGAAGCCGAGTCAGATGGCCTGAGGATCGACATCACTGAGGTCGCTGATATCTTCCTCACTGGACTCTGTCCAAACCTGTGGCAGAGAGCCCACCAACTCCAGAATGAGTCATGGGAGGTGATCGTGAGCAGTCTCCACCAGATCGAAGAAAGGGATGACGAGTACTCCAGATGCCAACTGGAAGATGAAGAGGGGAGTGCCAGGAAGTTAAGGGAGTTGACGAGCCAGATGGCCCGACTGGAATCCAAGCTAAAGAACCTGGAGACGGAAAACCAAGACCTGAGGAGGACCCACAGGGAGCAACCCAGGATGAATATGGGAAACAGGTGGAACAACAACCAGGCCAGAGGTTTCCAGCGGAGAGGAGGTTCCGCTCAGAACATCCAGCCTACTATACAAGGGGCCAGGCAGGAGAGACCCCAACAGAACCCAAATGGTAGAGCCCCACAAGAACAGCGCAAGGAAGGCCCTCCAGCAGCAACCAAGGGAGGAGCGCCAAGGGGTATGAGGGCCCCGACGCAACGCGGACACCCATTAGGTGCTTCAGATGCGGGGAGACAGGCCACATGGCAAGAGTTTGCCCAGCCATGACAAAAAAAATAGGTCCGGCTTGCCTCAAAGCAGGGAATGGGGGAACTCTAGCCGGCCTACCTGTGATCACATGTACATTTGTAGATAAAGGTTGGTCTCTGAGCAATAGGAATATCAGACTAATTATCGATACAGGCTCAGAGGCCAACATTGTGAATATAGATTCCTTGGATATTAGCGCTGAAGGTTTGGGTAAACCCACCTTCCTTAAGGGGATCAGTGGGAGTGAGTTAAGGTCACTGGGGAGTGAGTTAATAGAGGTTAGGGCCTATATCAGGGGCAAACCCATCAGGGAGGTAAAAACAACATTTGAATACTGCCGTCTAGGTGGGTTAGGCTTTGATGGGATCCTAGGTATGCCAGGATTCAAGGCTCTAAGACTCACCCTCAATCATGATGGAAGTGTCAGATCAGACTTTGAGCGGGACGAAGAACCGACTAAATCGGCCTTCCTTTCCTCGTTACAGGCCAGTGAGGTGCCTGTCAGACCACCCAGTATACCTCTACATAAAATCAGGACAGGGGAAGACGTCCTTAGGGCGTATAGTCACTGTTTCTGTGACGACATATCCGATATGGGCGATGGGTCAACCATCATTGCCCCTAAGTTAAAGATGCTGACTGGAAAACCGGTCTATAGACGTCAGTATCCGATCCCAAATAAGCTGGTCTCAAAGGTGAAGGCCTTAGTAGACGAATTGGAAGAAGCTGGAATAATCGAGGGGAGTACATCCTTATGGAATTCTCCCCTATTCCCCGTTGCTAAAACAGACGGCAGCGTCCGCATTACAATGGACCTGCGATTAATTAATGAGGTGACAGAATTCTTCCCGTTCCCAATACCTCGTGTTGAAGACAACCTGCGTGCTTTTGCAGGCGCAAAGGTCTTCAGCACATTAGACTTGACCTCTGGATTTTTCCAGATTCGCATCCCGGAGGGTGATAGAGATTATTTCACTTTCTCTCTGCCCTGGGGGAGATATCGTTTCACACGTCTACCACAAGGAGCGAAGAACTCAGCTCAGATCTTCCAATGGGCCATGAATTTGGTCCTAGGGGATTTGTTGTATAAATGCGTTCGTTTGTACATCGATGATGTCATCGTCTACAGCGACTCTCATGAGCAGCATGTGACGGACCTTGCCGCTGTACCCGAACTCCTGAGTCGCTTTAATCTAAAGGCTAGGCGTGGGAAGAGTTATTTCTTCAAGGGCTCTGTAGATTACCTCGGTCATGTAGTTGATCAGGATGGGAGAAAACCCATGTGGGATAATGTCGCGGCTCTCAGGGATTTGAAACGTCCCCACAACATCAGGGGGGTCAGAAGTCTTTTAGGTACTGTAAACTACTACAGGCGCTTCATACCCAACGCAGGTGAACTCCTAGCTCCACTAAGTAACTTATTGAGAAAGGGACGAAGATTCACTTGGGGTACAATAGAGCAGACAGCCTTTGAGACCATAAAACAAGTACTAACCAGTGAGCCTTTACTGGCTCATCCAATGATAGGGCGACCATTTATCCTTAATACAGACGCCAGTGGAATAGCGGTTGGCGCTTGTCTCCAACAGGAGATAGACGGGGTTGTCAAGCCAATAGGTTACTATAGCAAACGGTTGATAGGCCCCGAAACTCGCTATTCCACAATCGAAAAGGAGGCTTATGCCGTAGTGTTGTCTCTGCAGCACTTTAAACACCTCCTGGCGGGCAGTAAGGTTGAGGTGCATACCGATCACAAACCGATCACTTATAACAAGGGGTCTGATTATAAGAACGCTCGATTGTCTAGGTGGGCAGAGATCATCCAAGACTTCAACGTGACATTTGTGTATGTCCCGGGGAAAGAAAACACGGTGGCCGACTTCCTCAGTAGGTTCCCGTGTGAGGATGATCCTGAATCATCACGAGATAAGAGAGTTGTGGCCGCAGTAATTAAAAATCGTGGGCCCCCCTTGATAGATAGTGATCGGACGTGGGAAGGTTTGCTTAAGGACAAGAAATGGGCCCCCTTATTGAAACTAATAGGTGACAGACGGTCTACCGAGACTGTAACTTATAAAAATAAGGATTATAAAATGCACGAGGGTTACCTTGTGTCTAAGAACAGTGGGGGTATCTGGGTGAAGGTGGTTCCGTCAGACATTAGGGAGATGGTGATTAAATATCACCACGACGTTCCGACGGGAGGTCATTTTGGGGTCAAGAAGGTAATGAGAAGGCTGAAGGACGATTATTATTGGCCGGGTATGAGGACACAGGTCCAAAACTATATATACAGATGCGAGGGTTGCCAGCTCTCAAATCAAGGTGTAACCAAGGCTGGTAATGCTCCCCACTTCAGGCCTGGAAAACCATTTGAGCATCTTGCTCTAGACTTCATAGGACCCTTAGAGAAGACTTCCAGAGGACATTCTAACATCCTGACCATAGTCGATTTATTTACCAAATTCCCTATTTTAATACCTACAAGAGACCAGTGTGCCAGTACAGTAGTTAAAGCGCTGTTGGAAAGCGTAATTACTATCTTTGGAGTACCGAAAACTATACTTTCGGACCGGGGTTCGGCATTCATTAGCTGTATTTTCAAAGGGATTTGCAAGGCCATGGGGGTAAGTGCAGTGAACACCACTGCTTGGAGACCTCAAAGTAATGGCGCTGTAGAAAGGCTCAACAGAACAGTAATTGAATCTTTGCTTAGGTGTGAGGCAGGTTCTAATTGGGATGACATCCTACCCATGGTAGCTTTAGCTATCAGAACCACTGAACATTCTAGTACAGGATTTACGCCAGCGAAACTCGTCTTCGGACATGAGCTGAGGCTTCCGCAACCTTTTCAGGAAGCGGGACAAAGTCCTGTAAGCGAAGATTTGATTGCTCAAACGGCAGCCTTCTACGAACGGGAACTAACAGAGGAGGTCGAGAAGATAAGAGAGGTGGTAAGGCAAACCTACTTGAATGAACAGGAAGAAGCTAGGATTAAGTTCGAAAACAAAAGGCTGATAACTTTCAATAACGGGGACTTAGTCCTAGTGGAGAGAATGCATGAGACGAAGGGGCGACACAAATTTGAGCCAAGGTATGGGGGTCCATATGAGGTACTAAAAAGAGCTGGTGATACTTTATATCTCTTGAAGAATCTAGAAACTGGGAATTTGGATAAATACCATATAGATAGGTTAAAACAATACCATATACCAATTAGGATTTTCCCCACAGAGGAGGAGGAAACTAGTGATGGTAATTCAAGTCAAGGTTCCAGTGATGAAGATCATTGGATTCATCTTACAGGTCCAGCTTATCTCCCTAATAGGTCCGTTAATGTAGTGGTTCCACAAGGGGTGACAACCAGAGCGAACTCAGAAGTAATGAGCCGAAGGGAAATTGACAGAGTTAGTGTGGACAATTTAACTTTACGCAGGTCTACAAGGGTGAAAAGGCCCACACAGTGTAAATTCTGCTCAGACTGTCGCCACTAACTAGGTTTTTGGAGTGTGTACGGAGAATCATCTCAATAGAATGAGAAGCTTAGAGATTTCAATCTTTTTTTTTCTTTTAAACCTTTTTTTTTCAAGGTAAAAGCTTCATTAGGATTTTTTTTCTATACAAACTATTTCTTGTTAAATCCCGAGTTTCAAAGACCAGTGAGAATAATGTATATCATTGTGAATTAATTATTTAGTGTAAATCTGAAATTTTAGTTATTATCGGGAGTAATAGGTGAAGGAAGGTGTAGGAAATCACAACTTAGAGGGGGGCTATGTCTAAAACAACAAACCTAATAGGCATCCTATGGCTTGTGTTGGGTAATTTAGAAAAGAAACCCTATAATCCCTGGCTTTCAGGTAGTAGCTTTGAAATAGGTTCCTAATGAGGACATGAAAGGTCAATCTCTCAGAGTGAAGTTGTGAAGTATAGGGACCCTAAGCCAGGGGTAGAAGTTAAGTAGGCCCAGACTGTAGTTGATCCTTGGAAAGCACTTGAGAATGTTAGTGTTGGGTAGTGAATCATAAACCCTATAAATTCATCTTTCAATAGAGTGTTGAGGTCGGACTACTGCAAAGGGGGGACAGACGCACGACGAAGTAGAAAAAAAAGCGACTTCACCCACGGTGGCTGGGGGAGTGACTCATTCCGCTTTTATGAGGTGTCACGTTTAATGGTTCTTTAATCGCCCTTATATTCTGTGTGTGTCTTCATAGGATTGTCGTGAATAGTCGCTTAGTGTCAAAGCAAGGGCAGTTTTGAAGTTACACAGTTTTTTTAGGTAGGTTAGCTTCCAGATTACTTAGACTTGTCAACAATATTGTTAACAATCATTTAGTGGGTATAATGTATTAGTAAATATAGAGCTTGTACAGAGGCATTTTCTTTTGAGTAACCTAGGGCTTTAGTTCCCAATTTGTTTTAATTTTATTATTTTATTTGATTTCACATTTTGTCCTGGAAGATTTTCATTATTGTTAAGGCCTATTAATAATGATATTATAGTATTTTGGTTTTTATGATAGAGTCTAACTCTAGTTTGAATGCGATCGTGAATGAGAGAGTGAATGTAATGATCAATGAATGCGACCACAAAGTTAAAGTCTAACATACTGTTAATCCAAAAGTACATTAGAATAGTGTTGAGTAATTAATAGGATCGATTTTTTTTTATTTCAAATTTTGTTAGGA